>CAVNYN010229678.1:0-32012 GCA_963692815.1 Nyctanthes arbor-tristis
TGCATGGACGGAGTCCAATGGCAACATAGTAAATTAAGCATTGTGATGTGTGTTGTGACGCCCATATCTCAGTAAATCTTTATGAAAATGAAGATTGACCCATTATTTAATTAGTCTTTGATTTCTGAAGACTTGACTTACTAAACTGTTATTATTAATGATAATGATAATATGTACTTATGACTAATATTGTGTCAATTTTCACTTTTATACTGCTTTTGCAATGAAATCTGATCATAAAAGTTTGGGATGGAAGGAAATGATCTAAGAAGATTGAAATTTCTTTTGGGAGATAGCCATTTGTTCCTTTTTATTATACTTGTAGCCATTTGTTTGTGTTGTGTTCCTATCAAAAGGGAAGGGGAGAAAAAAAGAAAAAAAAAAGAAAAAAGAAAGAAAAAGTTATTGAGAGAATTGCAACAAATGTCCAAAACTAAGGTTGTATTTGCAAAAATGTCATAAATTTCAACCATTTGCAATCATGTCCATAACATCAAATTTTGGAGTAAATACCCTTAAACAAACTTTAAAAAGAGGATAATTCTTTAACAAAAAAAAGAAAGTAAAAAAACTTAAACATCTAATTTGTCATTCGATGCATGTTTAACTGTTGAGAAACTTCTTCCGTTAATGCGGGTGACAATATAGGGACCTTTTATAATTGAAGTGGACATGTTTACTTAACTTTTTAAAAGTAGACACTTTTCCCTTGGCATTTTTGCAAATTCCCCTTCGAATTAATGTCTCATTCTCCCATGTTCACTCAGTCTAACCTGCAAATGCTTTACTTCAGCTTCTTGTTTCTTTAATAAAACCTTGTGTTCATGCACCAGTTTTTAAGCTCTTCTTGTGAACTCTTTTATAAGTATTTTTACAATTTTGATAAGTCCAACACTTGAAAGAATTGTTCTTCATTCTTACCAGATTTTAATGTGTTTTTGTTCTTATTATACTCTTTTGTCTATGCCATAAAC
Source organism: Nyctanthes arbor-tristis (assembly GCA_963692815.1). Taxonomy (NCBI): domain Eukaryota; kingdom Viridiplantae; phylum Streptophyta; class Magnoliopsida; order Lamiales; family Oleaceae; genus Nyctanthes; species Nyctanthes arbor-tristis. Next base: position 975 of record CAVNYN010229678.1, read on the forward strand.
AGAATATATTCGCATCATAGATGTCGTCTGTTAATACTTCATTCAGTGTCAAATTGTTCAATTTGTTGTAAAATGAAGAACAGATCAGCAAGAGAGAAGTTAATTCTTAACCATGTTAAGAAAAGGGGGGTCATTTTTGAGATAAAAATGAAATATAATTATTATTTCAAGAAACCATACGCAGGTAACATGAAAATTTTATATTCTTTCAAACTCTTTATCATCAAGAAAACATTACAAGAGGAACATTTCTCAACACTTAATTATTCAGAACTCAAAGATATCTTAAGGTAGATTTATTATCATATTTTTATTTCCTAGTCAATGTTCCACCAGAATTGTCCTTGAAGATACTTAATGACATGCGGGTCGACCTGGAATGCTTTGGTGAGAACATCAGGATTAATAGGAGGGTCTGATCCAGAAACAGCAATCACTCCTGCATTCTGGCTGCTTAGACCAGCAAAAACAAAGGCATCAGTCTTGCCAATGTTAAACTGGAAATGGATGAGACCTTCTGGGAAAACGAACACGTCCCCTGGATACAAAATCTTGGCAAAGAGTTTGTTTTTTTGGTTGGGATCCGCAGGATTAGAAGTCACAAAACCAACATATAGGGTGCCCTCTACGACAACAAGAACCTCTGTAGCCCTGGGATGGGTGTGGGGTGGGTTTAGGCCATATGGTGCATAGTAGATACGGACTAAAGAGATCCCAAGAGTGTTAAGTCCTGGTAATTGGTTGACGTTCACAGGAGTCACCTTCGACCCAAGTGGATTGGATGTATTTCCAGGTTTGTTTAACCCCCAAAAGAGGAAATCGTCAGCACTAACCATGTTGGGGTCCTTGCAAATCTTCCCATTAACAAAAACTGCAGGCATAACAGATCATTTAGTACCTCAAATGTAAAGCTACAGAGAAACAGCAGAATTCTCATGTCTGTCTGTTGAATCAGGAAAATACTAAATAAGAAAACTGAAGCACTATTAACATATGAACAAGGCTTTTACTTAGTAATACAAAGTGTGTTTATCCTTTGCATCAGCATCTTTAACGGCAACACAGAAATCTTGTAAGGGATCGGGATCAGAGGCAGAGGTACCAATGCCACAATAAGAACCAGAGTGAGTACGCCAACAGCCATTCTTATATTTTGATTTTGTTGCAGTGTTTAGATGTTCGTCTTGTGAGAGGAGAAGACCTATTTATAGCAGCCCTTTCTATTTGTACTAGTCATTAACTTATCTCTTCAAACACTTAATTTTTCTAAGTCTTCGGGACATAATTAAATGATATATTTTAAAGAGCAGTTAATTTTTTAGCAACTTACAATTTTTCTTTCTTTCTGGTAAACTGAACAAGCTGTTGTAAAATACTGTTCTAATCAAATTGTTATTAACTAACCACTTTGATAATTGATAAATTCTAGTTTTTTTAATTAATGCAGAAGTGATTAATCTGTCTTTTTCAGCAGCACTAGAAATGATTTTTAATAGAGAAGTAAAAATATAAAATTCAAATATCATACAACAATATGTACAACCTGATCAAGTATTAACATTAATAGCGTGCTTTTAATGGTGGATTAAGTTATGAAAGTTTTGGTATTGCTTTAGGTGGCTGACTGCTGAAAGTTCTTCAACAATTTTATTTGAATTAGTTAACTTCTATTTTGAAAGTTTCAAGTCATGGATAATAATTTTAAGGAGTCTTCACCTCATTCTTCCATAGTTAATACTGCAAAATTTTACTTTTACTACTTCCAAACATATTTTCTGTCAAAAAAGGACATTTTTCTAATAATCACAATAATCAGAGATCCTGCATTCAGAATGTGGTAAAATTGCTGAAGTTTTTAACACTCAAATAAGATTCTTTTTTAACACTCAAATAAGATTCTTACATTTTGGCTTTGGATCGATAGAATACATATCAGTCTCATGAATTACAATTCTTTACTTCCACTATCCAATTTGCTGCATAAGTGATATTACGAAATTCAAAAGACATGCGAACCCGAAAAGCTGATGTCAACAGAGAGTTTAAGACCTCTGTTCAGACCATGCGTGCGAAAATTTAGTTGTTATGTCACATTAAGCTGTTAATCTGTCATTTTTTGCTTTGGTGAATCCTAACTGCAATTTACTGAACATAACAGGAGATATATATGCGGCTTCGGCATTTCCGTGCATATGCATGGAAGAAGTCCAAACTAGCAGATGATAAATTAAGCACCTTGATGCCTACATCTTTGTAAAAAAATGCAAGAAAATGAAGATTAATGACTAATTTCTTGAGGAGTTGAACCAAAGAATCTAGGAACATCTTATCCAGCTGTATGTTTACAAATCAACATCAGTTGGTTGTAAAAAAAGATTTTGAACATTTAAATGATCGTGAAGGAGGACAATAAAATACTAATGCAATAATGGAAACGGTAAATATATACTCCTTCCATCTCATAAAGATACACTCGTGTTCATTTTTCTGTTCATCCCAAATTATAGCTCCTTTTCTTAATGAAATGTAATTGAAATCTTAGTTCTCATATACACTCATATTTAAGTACATTATTATCAAAAAAATAACTATTAGAAGTGTAATGTAGTAATTAGTAGATGAAGGGCTATATTGGTAAAATTACACGACGCTCTTCCGATCTTAATTAAACTTTTCTTAATTTTTGTGAAAATGGAAACAAACGTATCTTTAGAGAGCGGAGGGAGTGTAAATATGTATTATGATTGACATGAACACGACACGAGCTTTGAGCTTAGACAAATACTGGCAAGTGTCATAATCCTCTAGAACTTGGTCTTGCACATATATTTAGTCTTCTATGATCAATCTCTTTCTTCATGTGCAAGTGAACAAAAGTATGAAGTTGTTCTTATTTGGATTTTTGTTATGATCATAAGACGAGCATCACATTAGTCTTGGATAATGCTCAATGTGTTCAAAAATAACAGCAGCTTAGAAATATTAAAAATGATGATGCCTCCTTTTCTCAAACAATGTATTTAAGTTCAGTAAGAATCCAAAATAAATGTACAAAATTTTTTTATTATGAGATCTATGTGATTTAAAATGTAAACTGAGACAGATCCAATGCGGCAAATGGGAAACTAAGATTAAATAATATGTTGGTAGGGAAAACAAAGATTGGAGTTGGTTGGGCAATATTAGTTTATTTTGTTTTGTCATTGTCCCTCTAGTTTGTGAAAATTGATGATTCAACGATCTTCGGATAGAAATTTGATCCAATGCTTGTGTTTTGAGTATATCATAAAATAAAAGATTTTAAAGAAATTTGCAATGGCCTTAATGTAAGATTAACTATACAGAGAAAAGAAGGATAAAGAAGAAACCAGTTTTAACTTCTTGTTGATGTTAATTTGTAGCGATAACTTGAGTCGAGTGTCAAGTTTGTATCCCATGTCAAGTCTCTACATGGACACGAGTGGAAATGCTATAGAATCAATGATGATGAATATGGCCATGATCTTGGAATAATTTCAATCAGATTCTTATGTCCTATTTCAACAGCTTTGGAGGAAAGAGTATTAGTCTATTAGATTCGATACATGTAAGCAATTTATCATACTGTTCTTGCTTAGTCTTCCAGACCAAACATTTGTCGCACATATGATATATGTCTGCTATGTCCGAAATAGTTTTGAAAGAAAATTACATGTTTTCCTCAGCTATAGTATTCACAAACTGTGTATCAAATGTTTGATTCCCGATAAGTTGAATATCTCAATGACTTGAGCTTCTGGTCTCTGTCTTATTCATTTGTGAACAAATCAGCAAACCTTGCATGTCACTTCTGAATACTTGAGCAACATAAAATGCAGTTTTATTATCCATTTTCTTCTATATTTCGTTTTTCGTTTTTTCTTTTTCTTTCTAAAATAACAGTTCCATGAGCTTTTGATTTTTCCGTATGTTTAGCTATGCTTCTTTGTGGAAGAAGCCAGTTTCGGCAGCAGCAATCTCAACACTACCGAAAAGAAGGCAATTTTGACTTTTAAGATAATCCAAACATGTAGATTCTGTGATTTAGCACTTATAAATACTTTATAATTAAAAAGGAGTATAATAGAGTCATCAAGTAAATCTTAAAGCAAAGACGACTTATTAATAAAATGTTTCCAAAAAACATAGTTTACATATGAATACTATGTTCCTTGGCCCTCAAAACACAGAATACAGACAGTTCTTCTCACAAATTATTCTTCATTATTATTAGCTGACAAGGGATAGATATTTTTGTTTCCTAGTCGATGTTCCACCAGAATTGTCCTTGCAGATACTTAATGACATTCAGGTCAACCTGGAATGCTTTGGTGAGAACATCAGGATTAATAGGAGGGTCTGATCCAAAAACAGCATTTGCAATTGTGATCACTCCTGGATTTTGGCTGCTTAGACCAGCAAAAACAAAGGCATCAGTCTTGCCAATGTTAAACTGGAAATGGATGAGACCTTCTGGGAAAACGAACACGTCCCCTGGATACAAAATCTTGGTAAAGAGTTTGTTCTTTTGGTTGGGATCTGCAGGATTAGAAGTCACAAAACCAACATATAGGGTGCCCTCCACGACAACAAGAACCTCTGTAGCCCTGGGGTGGGTGTGGGGTGGGTTTAGGCCATATGGTGCATAGTCGATACGGACTAAAGAGATCCCAAGAGTGTTGAGTCCTGGTAATTGGTTGACGTTCACAGGAGTCACCTTCGACCCAAGTGGATTTGACGTATTTCCAGGCTTGTTTAGCCCCCGGAAGAGGAAATCGTCAGCACTAACCATGTTGGGGTCCTTGCAAATCTTCCCATTAACAAAAACTGCAAGCATAATAGATCATTTAATACCTCAAATGTAAAGTTACAGATAAACTGCTGAATTCTCATAATGTCTGTTTGTACAATCAGGAAAATGCTAAAGAAGAAAACTAAAGCACTATTAAATGTGAACAAGATTTTTACTTAATAATATAAACTGTGTTTACCCTTTGCATCAGCATCTTTAACTGCAACACAGAAATCTTGTAAGGGAGCGGGATCAGATGCACAGGCAACTGATACCAATGCCACAATAAGAACTAGAGAGAGTACTCGAACAGCCATTCTTATATTTTTGATTTTGTTGTGGTGTTAAGATATGTGTCTTGTGAGAGGAGAAGACCTATTTATAACAGCCCTTTCTGTCTGAACTAGTCATCAACTTATCTTTTCAAACACCTGATTTTTCTTACTAAGTCTTCCGGACATAATTAAATGATATATTCTAAAGTGCAGATCATTTTTTAGCAACTTAATCTTACAATCTTTCTGGTAAACTGAAAAAGTTGTTCACCAAATAACTGTTCTAATCAAATTGTTATATAACTAACCACTTTGAAAATTGATAAATTCTAGTTTTTTTAATTAATGCAGAAGTGATTAATCTGTCTTTTTCAGCAGTACTAGAAATGATTTTTAATAGAGAAGTAAAAATATAAAATTCAAATATTATACAAAAATATGTACAACCTGATCAAGTATTAACATTAATAGTGTGCTTTTAATGGTGGATTAAGTTATGAAAGTTTTGGTATTGCATTAGGTGGGTGACTACTGAAAGTCCGTCAACAATTTTATTTGAATTAGTTAACTTCTATTTTGAAAGTTTCAAGTCATGGATAATAATTTTAAGTTGTCTTCAACTCATTCTTCAATAGTTAATACTGCAAAATTTTACTTTTACTACTTCCAGACGTATTTTCCTGTCAAAAAAGGCCATTTTTCTAATAATCACAACAATCAGAACTTCTGCATTCAAAATATGATAAAAACTGCTGAAGTATTTAACACTCAAATAAGATTCTTACTTTTTGGCTTTGGATCGATAGAATATATATCAGTCTCATGAATTACATGTCTTTAGTTCCACTCTCCAATTTGCTGCATAAGTGATATTAAGCTGGCAAATTCAAAAGGCATGGGAACCCGAGATGCTGATGCCAATACAGAGTTTAAGACCTCTGTTCAAACCATGTGCGTGAAATTTAGTTGTTGTGTCAAACTGGGCTGTTAATCTGTCATTTTTGCTTTGGTTAATCCTAACTGCAACTTACTGAACATAAAAGGAGATATATATGTGGTGTCGCCATTTCTGGGCATATGCATGGAAGAAGTCCAAAGTAGCAGATTAAGCACCTTGATGCCTACATCTCTGTAAAAAATGCAAGAAAATAAAGATTAATGACTAATTTCTTGAGGAGTTGAACCAAAGAATCTAGGAACAACTTATCCAGCTGTATGTTTACAAATCAACATCAGTTGGTTGTAAAAAAAGATTTTGAATATTTAAATGATCTTCAAGGAGCGCAAAAAAAATACTAATGCAATAATGAAAACGGTAAATATATACTCCTTCCGTCCCATAAAGACAAACTTGTATTTCTTTTTCTAGCCATTCCAAACTATAGGCCCCTTTTCTTACTAAAATGTAATTGAAATCTTAGTTTTCATATATACTCATATTTAATGTACATTGTTATCAATGAAATAAAACTATTAGAAGTGTAATATAATAATTAGTAAATGAAGGGGTATATTAGTAAAATTCTACTTTCCCAATAATATTAATTGAACTTTTCTTAATCTTTATGAAAATGGAAACAAATGTATCTTTACAGGGTGGATGGAGCATAAATATGTATCATGATTGACCTGAACACGTCACGAGCTTTGAGCTTAGACAAATACTGGCAAGTGTCATAATCCTTTAGAACTTGGTCTTGAACATATATTAAGTCCTCAGGATCAATATCTTTCTTCATGTGCAAGTGAATAAAAGTATGAGTTTGTTCTTATTTGCATTTTTGTTATGATCATAAGACGAGCATCACGTTAGTCTTGGATAATGTTCAATGTGTTAACAAATAACAGCAACTTAGAAAAGGATACATGTTGAGGAAAAGAATCGGTAAATATATTGAAAACTCTGGAAATTACTTCCTCAATTCATTAAAAAAAATGCAATTCAATTATTATTTCAAAAGAACAAAGGTAACATAGGAATACTGTATTCCCTGACAACATCTAAAATCGAGGAGCTAATACAAGAGAAACATTTCAAAACGCTTGAACCAATACTTAAAAATGATAGGCAGAACATAATATTGATTATGTTTATTTTCTAGTTGATGTTCCACTAGAACTGTTCTCGAAGATATTTAATCACATTGGCATGAACCTGGAAAGCCTTAGTTAGAACATTGAGATTAATGGGTGGGTTGGATCCAAAAACTGAACTAGCAATTGTGATGAGTCCCGTATTTTGACTGCTTAGACCAGCAAATGCTACTGCATTAGTCTTCCCAATGTTAAATTGGAAATGAATGAGACTTTATGGGAAAACAAACACGTCTCCCAAATAAAAAGTCTTGATGAAAAGTTTGGTCTTTACATTGGGATCGGTAGGATTAGAAGTCACAAATCCAACATACAGAGTACCCTCTAATACGACAAGAATTTCAGTAGCCCTTGGGTGGGTGTGGGGTGGGTTAAGACCATATGGTGCATAGTCAATACGAACCAAAGAGATGCCAAGAGTGTTGAGCCCTGGTAATTGATTGACATTCACAGGAGTCACCTTTGATCCAAGTGAATTTGATGTGTTTCCAGGCTTGTTCAAACCGGAGAAGAAGAAATCATTGGCACTAACCATGTTGGGGTCCTTGCAAATCTTTCCATTCACAAAAAGTGCAAGTAGAACAAAACACATTGCACAAAATGTACCAAGAAATTGCAAAGTCACTATAAATTCAGTGGGATGGACAATGCTAAAATCAAAACTAAGCTAAAATTCTTCTCCTAAAAGTGAAAGAAGTGTTTACGCTTCGCATCAGCATCTTTAACAGCAACACAGAAATCCTATAGCGGGGCAGGATCAGATGCGAAGGTAAACGCAGCCAGTGAAAAAATAATTAAGAACGGCAAGTAAAAAGCAAACAACCATCTCTACTATCTTATTTGTTATGCAAATGCTAGTTTTCTTTAGGTTGCAACTACAACATGGAAATGTTGCCTATTTATAACTACTTCAACGGAATCAGCCATTCACTAAATTAATAGGTGAATTTGCCAAGTCTAGTATTATTTCTTCAACTTGCACTATATTAACAAATAAATTTGTCTTCTGGAATGGGTCACCAGTTTTACCATATCCAGATTCCTCCTAGTCTTTCTTTATTTTCCCTTGTAACTAACAATTATCACACTTTTTTTAATAAACAAAACTTGCTCGTAGAGCAAATTGTTTAAACTTTAACAAGTCAGTGGATTGATTCGTATCCAACAATATTTATCTGAAGTACTTTTAGAAAACGTAAAGCACAAGAAAACATCAAAGTGAAAGTTTATCGGCTTTTGTAAGGCTTAAACGGGCTTAACCAAAATCAAAGCATAGAAAACATGTAGGTGGCAAGGTCTAGCTTCAAGTTTTTACGAGTTCAAACAGAACTTCAATACTAGTGGATTTAACCTGCGTTGCAAGTATAGATATTACGCGATATCATGTTATTTTTGACCTTAGTATACTTGAATTCTTAATAAAGTTAACCTTGCGTTTTGTATGTAAGTTGTGATCAATACCATTTATCTATACTTAATCTAATACCATATACAGAGAAAAATATTTAAAGTACATCTTTTATACTATAATAAATAACTAATATCCTAAATACATGAGTAAGAAATAATTCGAAATAATATGAGTCTTGTTCTGAACTCTTTTTTTTTTCTTTTAATTATGTTTTCATTGATAGTTATTTATTACAATAGTTGTATTGGAGAATTAAATGTATATACTGAGTCTGAATTGTGATTATATTATTTATTTATTTATTTATTTATTTATTTATTTATTTATTTATTTGCAAAAGTACATTAGATGAACCAATTATTGAGGAAAACTAAATATTATATTTTTCGTATTGTGGTGATTTAGATTTATAATAAAATGACACTAAAATGAGTTAAATTCAACAAAAAATAATAATATTAAATTTGAAAACGGATAGATATATAGTGTCAAATTTATAGAATCATTAAATCAAGCAAAGTATAAAATTGTAAAGATTATTAAGAATTGGTTAAATTTATTTTTAATGACATAACATGTAAAGTTTAATTTGACACGAAAAATAAAACGTAGATCGAAACTAAACTTTTAGGACCAAATTGAATTAGATTAAAACATTATACTTCCTCCGTCTCAAAAAGATAGTTCACTATTCTATTTTTGTCCGTCCTAAAAAGATAGTCTACTTGTTATATTGAGCATGTATATTTAAAGCTTTACTTCCATATGTGTCCCTAATTAATTATTATTATTCACTTACTTACGCATTGAAATTATTTCAAACAATTAATAAGACATAAGAGTATATGTGAAAAAATAAAGTAAAATTAAATGTTCCGACTACATTACCTACCAATCTTTAATCCGTGTGAAAATACCTACTGTCCTATCTTTGTTGGACAGAGGTAGTATAAATTACCAAGACAAAAAGCTTTGATTATTTGTGAAAAATGTAAATCATCTTCAAGAGTTACCAAACAGTGACCAGAATCTGTATAGATACTTCTTACATTGATGTGGATTATTATATTATAGACGCACTGAATATATTCTAAAACCAGCCACTGGTCTTTTTATAAAAAAATAATAAAATTAGCTTATGGTGTGGTTCAATAAGAAAATTAACTTATATGTTCAATAAAAAAAATAATATATGTCCCATCTTCACTCCGTCACACCATGTTTTCATAACAAACAAGCCATTGGTGTTACGTAATAAATACAAATAACAAGATTACAGTGCCAACACCTGGCACTGTTATGGCACCAATTGATGCTCTTCCGATCTATTTTATGGGCTTGACAACTCTCACCCACATACACTGGGTGTCTTATAATGGAGACACCTATTGTCTCGGAATCAAAACTCTTAATAGATACAATTTTGATCCAAAAAACACTAAGTGTCTTTATTATGAAAACACTCTTGTCTCTGTGTATGGGGTACATTTCCCTCTATTAGTTTTATGGGTCTAGTCGATACTAAACGCGAAAGTTGGGGATGAAATGTGAAACTAATCAAGGAACCAGGTTTTGGCGAAGGGGGTGCCGGCTGTTGAACCAGATTTTGTGGAGAGGACTGTAATTAGCATTAACATGAAGGGCATTCTTGACAATTGATTTGTTCAGGTAACATGGCGACATGGGGGACAGTCAGAATCTGCAAATTTTTTATTTAAACTAAGGAAGCCGGCAATAATAACAATGCATTTGGCAACTTTTTAAAATATATCAGTCACATGTACCACGTTACTTGTATTATTGTCGACATTTTTGGTTTTCCTAAAACTAAAGGTCCGTTTGTGAATTGATTAGTTCACATTAGTCATTTTCTCGAGTGAGCTTCCGAAGAAATCAGACATGGCTTCTAATGCAATTAGCTATGTTGCTCGTACTCTTGAACAGATGCGGGAGCATCAACATGTTATTATTTCTAATAAACAAAGATGGCGAGTTGAATCTCTCTTGCACGAGCTTACTTTCTTGCAAGATTCTATTACAAGAAGTTCATATTCACCAAAAAGCATTGAAAGAATAAAACCTTTGGAGGATCAAATCATGCACTGGCGTAACCTCCTTAGGATCAGTGCTGTCTATGGACCGTACTGGACTTCTACGTGGCCCACTAAAAGACGAGCCTGACCGCACTGAACCTTGTTTCCCAATTTTTTACTTTTACTGAAGGAAAATGTCGTGAAACAACACTTCCAAGCCCAATAATTCATACTTAGGCCCACATGGTTTTGCCTTGTTAAACAGCCCGAGTGCACTTTATTAAGCAACACTTTGGTCTTCTAATTTTGGGATCTGATGTGGAACTGTAAATGGTAAACTCTGTCTATGGAGCTAAACAGATCCAGTGCTCTTCTTCCAAAATGCCATTCTCCGTGTTTCTTCATTCATAGGAATCCAGTGGGGGATTCCTTTTCAAAGGGTCTTGGTACTGGGGGCTTGGGGAGTGTGTTTTTTATTTAATTGGTTTCTACTCAAGTTTCCCTTTTACTACTTCGAGGTTCAAAATTTTCTGCCAGAATTGTACTCTTTTTGGATGTATGAAAAATTCTTGAAATCTTAGTAGAGGTAAATATGAAAATTAGCCGCCAGATGATTGGTTGCTATCACTTGCGTCTCCTGAGTTTTCTTAGACTGCAGTTGATATGGGCATATTGATGTTATGCTTTATCTAATGAACATTGCAAAGGAGGAAATTTTTTTGATTTATTTGTTTTCAGTTGTATTAGCTATTTGGATTTATGGAAACCATAATTCTTGTTGCAGTTTATGAGCCAAAGCCTAGGACAAAGGAGAATAACAATCTATAGAAAGCTAGTATTAGAGTCATGTGGAAGCCCAATAGTATCTACTTTTGAATGTTCATTTGAATACCACTGCATTGCATCAATCTCTAACTCCACCCGCCCCCTCCGTGATTAAAAAAATTGGACTGCACTGAAGAAAATTTCTGGCTACGCCCATGAAATCGTGTATGCAGAAGAAGAAGTGGAAGATCTCATTAGATCCCGTGTTACCGAGGATTGCTGGAAGGGGAGCGATTACATCATGATATTCCCAAATCAAGGCTTAAGGAGAATAAGAAAAAAAATTGATTTCATAAAGGAGTTGGCTGTGGCTTTGGAGATTGAGGAGGAGAAGAGCTGTTGATTACAAGATCTCGAACCAGGGATTCCTACGGCTGCTACTTCATCAAAGCCTGCTTCTTTCAAAGGCAGCGTCACTGAGGAGGGTCTCGATGAAGACTTCATCGAGATCAAGACTCTGCTGGTTAGTTACCCATCAACTAAACTTGAAACTGTTTTTATTGTCGGGAAGGGTGGAATTGGTAAGACTATTCTAGCGTGAAAAATTTATAACGTTTCTCATATTCTGGGTCATTTTGATACTCATGCTTGGGTAAACATTTCCCAATCTGATCATAACTTGCAAAAAATCCTACTCGACCTTATAAATTCTACCAAAAACGAAGCCAGTAAGATGCATGATGAGTGCACTAAAGAGGTCATGTATAAGAGTTTAAAGGGTAGGAGGTATCTAATTGTAATAAATGATGTGTGGGACACTATAGTTTGGGATGATTTGAAACGATTATTTCCGAATGACAATAATGGGAGTCGAGTCCTAATAACTACCAGGCTCTAGAACGTGGCTGCTTATGTTGCCAGTTCATTTCCTTCTCATCGCATGCATTTTCTAACTGAAAGTGCAAGTTGGAATTTATTATGCAATAAAGAGATCGGAAAACATCATTGCCCTCTAGAATTGGAAAAAACTGGAAAGAAGATATCACAAAATTGTCTAGGGCTTTCCCTAGCACTTGTTCTGATTCGTGGTCTTCTCTCAAAGACCATTAAAACATCACATTACTGGACAAGCATCGCAGTACAGAGGATGAGCAATGCTTGAAAACACTATCTTTAAGTTATGTTAACTTGCCTGGTCATCTGAAAAATTGCTTTCTCTATATGGGAATTTTCCCAGAAGATGAACAAAGTCGTGTTTCGACACTACTGAAGCTATGAATTGCTGAGAGATTCCTAGAACTAGTGAAACCTAAAAGTTTGGAAGACGTAGCATATGAGTACTTGTTGGATCTTATTGATAGAAGTCTATTTTTGGTTGGTAAACAAAGTTACAATGGAAAGATCAAGACATGCAAGATCCATGATATTGTGAGAGACTTTTGCATAAGAGAAGCTAAAAAGGAGATATTTTTCCACATAGCTGGTGAAAGTCTCCATGGTATTTCAACAAGCAAAAATCCACAGCGCCTATGTATTCATCCGAACATCATCAAAGACATTTTTCCACTTGATAAAAAGAAATTGTCTTCTTTAAGATTGCGATTTCTTTTGTGCTTCAATGGTCTGTTTGATATGTCAGCAGAACTTGTGAATCCTTCGCTGCTTAGGGTATTGAATGGGGCGGAATCATATCCCTGCGGTGAAACAAATAATTTTTTTTAATTTACAGTTTCTCAGTGTTGAAAAGTTCAAACGTTCAAGATATTCTTCAGCATCAGTTTCATTTCCAAATTTGGTAACCTTAATTGTCTTCTCGGGAGCTGGACGAGATGAGGAGGTAATTTGGGACATGCCGCAATTAAGACATGTCAAGTTCTCTTTGGGTCAAAGGCTATCTGATCCTATGAAGGGAGAAAATCCTTTTATTGTTCTAGAAACCTTAGAAACATTGTTGGGAATAATAGATTTCCAGTGTTCAGATGCAGTCCTCGCAAGAATTCCCAATTTGAAGAAATTGGAAATTCATTATGATTCCAGGGCATCCACGTGGGAGTATTACCATCTGAACAATATTGTCCATCTACATAAACTTGAATCATTAAAATGCATAGCTGATTCTTAACTTACCCCCCTTCTGGCATAACCTCACTTTCCGAGCTTCGCTCAAAAAGCTGAGTCTCGTGGGTGGTTATCATCCTTGGGAAGATATGGTGATTATTGGTACACTGCCCAATCTTGAAAAGCTCAAACTATTATGGAGATCCTTCAAGGGACCAGTGTGGAAACCAACTGAAGGGCAATTTCTTAAGCTGAAATATTTGCTACTTCGTAGTGTTGAGCTGATGCAGTGGACAGCAGACAGTGCCTAAAATTTAGAAGGTGCAAAGATCTGAAGGAGATTCCTAGCGGTATCGGAGATATACCAACACTTCAATCCATCAAACTGATCGATTGAGCTGATTCATTTGTAGCTTCAGCCAAGATAATAGAAGAGGACCAGGTGGAATTTGGAAACGAAAGCTTTCAACTTCGCATCACACGACCTCGACACCGTGCCTGGGGATGAGGTCATTGATAAAATTTCTTTCTTCACCAATCCACTCATATAAATAATGTATATCCTCATGCAATTTTAACTATGATGAATTTGCTTAATAGATGTAACTTAATAGACACACGCCCCCCCCCCCACCCCAACAGGAGAGATTCATTTGGATTACCCACAATACTTGATTTTTAACGAAGCTCTCATTTGATTACAGAATGATATATAAAGTTACAACACAATAGCTCGAGGAGTTCTGATCCAATTAACTAGGAGATTCAATTTGGATTACTCTGTCTTACAATGCTTGATTATCAGTAAACCTCATTTGATTACTGGATAATGTGTATCGGTACAACACAAATATTTTGAGGATTTCTGCTTCGGAAATGACTGTTGACAAACATTGAGCTTCGCTGCAGAATGACGACAGTAACAGGTTCTGTGTGTTTGGATTACAATCGCAATTCATGAGTGCATTCAATATTGTTTCTACTTATCTACGTACTTTGTTTTAGAATCAAAGGAGATGTTGGCTGACAATGAAAAGAACAAAGAGGAGAAGCAGCAGAGGTGGGGACAAGAGGAGGACCGGTGGTTCAATTCTTGAACATGGAATTTTTATTTTGGGGACCGATGAGATGATTGATATAAATTTAACATTGGATCAATTTGTGGTACTGTTTTGTTTTCAAATATGTATTGCTTATGCCTGAAGAGATGACTTATAGGCCAAAGTCTCCAACTTGGAGAGAAGCAATGGATACAGATATTTTTACTTTCTGTGGTTTCGTTCTCAAAGTAGACACCTTCTTGATCGTTGATATTTTAGCATATTCCCCTTCGAATTAACATCTCGTTTTCTCCTTTGTCTCGCTCTGTCTAACCTGCAAAGCGTTACTTTGCTTCCTTCTTCTTCAACGAAACTTCATCTTTGTATCTTTGTTTGAAGCAATCTCTCTTTCATGTCCAGTATCCTTTTGTTGCTGTATCTCTTTACCAATTCTACTTTTGTTGCTGTATAATTTACAACTTTCTTTGAAAATTTTACAGTTTATTATCTTAAGGCCTGCTTATAGGAGGAAAAGAATTGAAACATTGATAACATTATATATAGTAATTTTTCCCCCCTGCAAAGATATTCTTGAATACAATGTGTTTTTCCAATTGCTTTACTTTTGGTATATGATGGATATATCTGCTACTTACTGCTCAAGTAAATAAATAAATAATGTGTTTTTCCAATGCTACTTACTCGGAACAAACTTCTGATCCGGGTTAAATAAATAAACCGTGATTTGAATCTGTGTAAACTCTCTCTTCTTTATTTCCTTGATTGGTGTAGAATATATTATATATACAGTGAAAGTTTCTAAAACCTGCCACGGGTTTTTTATTATAAAACCAACTTATGATGTGGTCTAATAAAAAATTAACTTACGCTCTCTTACTCTCACATGTCCACTCATTCTATCACATCATGTTTTCATAACGAACAAGCGGCTGGTTATTTTATGGCACCATTTGATGATGTAGATAGGGGCTTTGTGGGTATGACAGCTAAAACTCACTAATAGATGGGGGCAATTATTATTATTATTATTATTATTATTTTTTTACTGCGGTATTTTAGAAGTGGGACCATCGACTGGTGCTGTTGGCACCAGAACGTTTTCACACTAAACTATAATCTAGATCGTTTTCATGTACCCTTCCGGCCGGCTCATATTTTGGCTGAATTCATAGCTGGTGTCTTCTTGTTTATAGATTTACTTTATTATTAATTGCATAAGCAAATCAGAAAACTCTGAAAAGAACCCTGCAAATTTTTTTTTTTTTTTTTAAAACCAAGGAAGCCAGCAATATTGGAAGTGCATTTGGCAACTTTTTAAAATATATTAGTCACACCGACTACTTAATTTTCATTTTTGTCAACATTCTTGTTTAGTAATTCCCTTAAATTAAAATGTCTGTTTTTTAACTGATTTAGTTCACATTGATCACTTTCTAGTGTGAGAGCTTATGAAGAAATCAGACATGGCTTTAGGTGGAATTAGTTCTGTTGTTCCTATTAGAGGATGCAGAGATCTAAACGAGATTCCTAGGAGATACTTCAATCGACCGATGTGATCTATTGTGCTGATTCACTCATAACGTCAGCCCAGAGAATACAGGAGAATTGGGAAACGATGTCTTTCAACTTTGCGTCGAATAATTGATCTAATTTTGACGAGGTAATTAATGAGGTTTCTTTCTTCACTACTCCACTCATGTAAATAGCGTACCTCCCGATTCAATTTCAAGTTTAACTATTATGAATTTGATTATGGATCATGTAAGTTAATACCAATTCAATAAGAGATTCAACTTGGATTACTCTGTCTTACAATTCTTGATTATTAGTAAACCTCGATGATATGTATAAGAACAAGACAAATATTGTAAACGTTGATCTCCGCTGACAATCATAATTCATGAGTGCTTTCAATATTCAGAATTGAATGTGATGCTGGATGACTATGGAAAGAACAAGAGAAGTGGTAAGAGTGGTGCTATTCTTGAACATGAAATTTTGATTTTGGTGACCCATGAGATGATCGATATAAATTTAATACTGGATTCATTTGTCTTAGTGTTTGTTTTCAAATATGTATTGCTCATGCCTAAAGAGATAACCTGGAAAGAAGCAATGGAGATAGACATTTTTACTTTCTGTGGTTTCATTCTCAAAGTAGATCGTTTTTACTTGAAAGAACTGTTCTTCGTTCCTGAAGATCAAAAGCTTCGGTTGAGCACGAATCAGATTTTGATGTGTTTTTGTTCATATTTTACACTTTAGTTTACTCTATAGACAGAATATGTTCACATCAAAAAGGTCGTCTATTAATACTTCCTCATTCGTTATCACATTGTTCAATTTGTTGAAAAATGAAGAACAAATCAGCAAGAGAGAAGTTAATTCTTAACTAATGTTTAAAAAGGGTCAATTCTGAGATAAAAAAGAATATAATTATTATTTCAAGAAACCATACATAGGTTACGTGCAAATTTTATATTCTTTCTTTATCACCAAGAAACCATTACAAGAGGAACATTTTGCAACACTTAATTATATAGAACTTTGATATATCTTGAGACATCTTGTTAGCGATATTTTTATTTTCTAGTCGATGTTCCACCAGAACTATATTTGAAGATATTTAATGACATTCGGGTTGACTTGAGGCAAATCTTTTTTATTTTCTCTTGTACCAAGCAATCATCGCACTTTTTTAATAAACTAAACACGCGTGTATAGGGAAAATTGCTTAAGTGTTAACAAGGGAGTGAAGTTATTCGTATCCAACAATATTTAAATAAAGTACTTCTAGAAAACGTAAAGGGTGACAAAACATCAAAGTGAAACTTTATGCTTTTTGTAAGGCTTAAATGGGCTTAAGCAAAATCAAAGCATAGAAAATATATGTGTAGGCGGTGAGGTCTAGCTTCAGTTTTTACGAGTTTAAACAGAACTCAAGCCAACGTTTAGAACATTTTAAATTGTCAATTTTTCTTTAATACTTTAACCCATATCAGAAAAAGCAGAAGAGGGGCCACAAAGAAGAGTATACTACATAATTTCAGTAGCTATCAACTCAATTTGGGTACATTAAACACAACTAAACTGCACTAGATTATGAGCTTATATCAATTAGCACGGTCCTAGTGATGGATGAAATTATAATCTCAATAACATATTCTTAGTTGGAATGCTAATAAAGTTAGTTAACAATATTATATTAGATTTGAATAAGTCTATCAACTTTTGTTTTCCGATAAGTATCCTCTCCAAAAGTCTTTAACATTGTTTAACAATTTTAAGAACCCACCATTCATATTTGCCTTCTAAATGGCCATCCCTCTCTCTTTTTTTTTTTTAATCTTTGTTTGAAGCAATATGTCATATATGTGCAGTATCCTGTTGTTGGATAAAATTTGAAATGTCGGGTCACACATGTAATATTAGTGTATGGTTCTATGTTAAGGTATAGCCAATTGAAAGTGATCTATAAAGTTTTTGTGGCTACTAGGTATTAAAGTGCTATGGAATTAATGTGTAGAGACTGGTTTTATATTTCTTAATTGTTGAAGGGGCCGGTTAGGAGATACTATAAAGTTACGTCTATATATTGATCATGGTCCCCGATTGAAGATAGGGTTTTCGTTTTCTCTACCTCTCCACCAATAGAGAAAATCCAAAATGGAACTACGAATCAATTGGAAGATCATAACTTGTCGGATCAAGAAAACAATTCAAGCATGCTTCCTCGATCTTTAATTATATTCTCTTTGATACAATATGAGATCTAGAAACCATGTCTAGGGTTTCAGATTTAATTATGGTTTTACGTGATTTCACTTAGATTAATTATTCAACAAGTGGTAGATACTATAAAGTTACGTCTATATATTGATCATGGTCCCCAATTGAAGATAAGGTTTTCGTTTTCTCTACCTCTCCACAATAGAGAAAATCCAAAATGGAACTACAAATCAATTGGAAGATCATAACTTGTCGGATCAAGAAAACAATTCAAGCATGCTTCCTCGATCTTTAATTATATTCTCTTTGATACAATATGAGATCTAGAAACCATGTCTAGGGTTTCAGATTTAATTATGGTCTTACGTGATTTCACTTAGATTAATTATTCAACAAGTGGCATCAAAGCAACCAATGTTTGACTCATAGAGAATTTATAAATTTTCAAAATTTGGATTCATTCAAGAAATTGATTTGTATTATTGCATGTTGCTGCTTCTGCTGTCGTTTGGCTCTCATATGTTAATTCATCCATTATTTATTATTGATATGGTTCACATATATGAGGTTAAATTGACTTTGGTGGATTCAGTTTAATTTTGTACTTCGTTTACATGCATAGTTGATTTTTTGCTTGCCTTGACCCGAGATTCAAGTCAAGGATATGGTATTTGATTTCAATGAATTCCGTTTCAAATTCTTGTGAACTTTCGGATTCGGTCAGTTTGGCAACCATTCTTTTTAAATTTGGGTACTATAATAATAATTCTAATTAACTTCAATATTAGTTTTTTTTTTAGTGAGGTTGATTATCATTATGGCTTTAGTTTATTTGGTTTATTAACTATTCATCACGTCAATATTAAGTTGGAACTTGATTGATATGGAGGATGGCTATATTAAGTCAATTCATGCTAATTCAGTTTTTAACAAAATCAATTACCATCGTGCATTGTATTAATTTATGCCATGGATTTAAAGTTAAATAGCCCTTTGGCTAATGTTAATTCGGTTTAAATTCCTATAAATTTAGGAATTGCTTAGGTTTATACTCCTACGGATTTACGAATGAACTATAGAATCAATTTAATTCAATTATATGGTTGTCGAATATTTGTGTGCATGTCTATGCATGCAGGTATTAGTAGGTTCAAAGGAAGGTTAATATTTGGTCGAATTTCATGCACACCTGTGGCGGTAAATGTGCAACAACTGTTCAGTTTCCATGTGAATAATAAGTCAATCCAAATAGGGATGGACCGATTCATAGCCCAGACCGAGCTTTAGCTCGGTGCTACCGAAATATAATTCTTTCTTTCTCTTTTTTTTGGAAAAACCCAAATATAATTCTTAAGTAACCCAAAAGAAGTTAGCTCGGTCCAGCCTAAAATCCAAACTTAAACCATTTTTTTTTTATTCTTTAGTTAGCTCAATACCAAAATAAATCTAAGTTTTCTTGCCCAAAACAAACGCAAAACGGGAAGCAATTTGTAGACGTATCTAGTTAGCCCAATACCAAACATAAATCCAAGTTTACTTATTTTCTATTTTATGATGTATATAGGAAAATAGAGACTCTTTTATCTTTTGTGCTACAATATCTATTTGTTTTTGTTTGTCAACAATAGATAAATTGTGGTTAAAGTAGTTATATATGCTTGTGATTTGTGTATTTGGAAGAATATTATTATATTTTAGGTTTGGTTTAAACTAATTTACGAAGAAGACTATGTCAATTTTTTTTTAAATTTTTCATGTATTCTAAGATTTCTAGTGCAATTTCATTTCTAAAAATTTATGGTATAAAAAAAATTTTCGAGGGCACCGAATCCCTAGGAAGGGAAGACATATCTAGTTAGCCCGATGGCAAACATAAATCCAAGTTTACCTGTTATCTATTTTATAATGTATCTAGGAAAATAGAGACTCTTTTATCTTTTGTACTACAATATCTATTTGTTTTTGTTTGTCAATAATGGATAAATTGTGGTTAAAGTTATTATATATGCTTGTGATTTGTGTATTTGGAAGAATATTATTATATTTTATGTTTGGTTTAAGCTAATTTACGAAGGAGACTGTGTCATTTTTTTTAAATTTTTCACGTATTTTAACATTTCTAGTGCAATTTCATTTCCAAAAATTTATGGTATAAAAAAATTTTTCAAGGGCACCAAATTGGTTATTTTTGTTCTCTTTTCAACTAATACCTTTGCTACTAAAATATCTACCAACTTGATTATATTCGGTTATTTCTACATATAGGTCTTTTGATCATTAAGTGCAGCATTCCAAAAGCCTTTAGGGGTGTAATATCCAAAAAGATAACTAAGAATAATGAGTTCTTTGCCAAAATTAAAAAGCATTTTGATAAAAACGATAAGGCTGAAACAAGCATGCTTTGCAAAGCTTGATTTCGATGAAGTATAAAGGCAAAGAGAACATAAGGAAGAACATCATGAAGATGCCTCATATTGCTTCAAAACTTAAGGCACTCAAACTCAAGCTGTCTAATGACTTACTCATAGATTTGATATCAATATCATTTCTTGCACAATTTAGTCAATTTAAGGTCAGCTATTATTGCCTGAAGGAGAAGTGGACTCTTAATGAGCTCATTTCACATTGTGTAAAAAAAGAAGAAAGAATGAAGCAATATAGGAGTAAAAGTGTTCATTTGACTTGCACTTCTAAGGGTAATAGTTATAAGGAAATAAAGAAATATAAAGCGCTACCATAGGTCCAACGTAAAAGAAACAAGAAAAGGATAATAAAAGTTGGTTCTTTGGCAAACAGTTTGGACATGCAAAGAAGGATTGTACCAAATATCACACTTGGCATGCAAAGAAAGGTACAATTCTTACTTTGGTCTGCTAGTACCTAGAAACACATGGTGGTTAAACTTTAGTGAGCTCCTGAAAGTCAAAAGATGGTGCAAGATGCATCTATGTGGGTAATGGTGAAATGGTAGTAGTTGAAGCAATCGGCACATTTAAGTTATTACTAGGAACTGGTTATTATTTAGATTTAGAAGACGCTTTTGTTGTTCCATCTTTTAGACGGAATTTGATTTCTGTTAATGCCAAATTTAGCCTTGACTCGACAAACAAATTTGTTTACATAGAAAACTTATATTTGAGTTGATATTGAGCAATAAACGTGAAATTTATGGTGAAGTTGATAAATTTATGAGAGGAATAATGAGAGAAGTAAATATGTAGAAGGCAAAGATTGATACAAATGAGGAGGATCTGTAATTCCTGTGGATCTCCTTTTATTTATAGTACAAGAATTGATAAGTAATGATCACAAGCTTTAAATACTTAGCCAGTGAGAAGCCTTGTAAGGACACCTACCTGGAGTAGATGTTAGGCTTTTTGACTAATTGCAAGCTCACTTCCGATCTGGAGAAGACAAATACCAACTTTGTAATAAATGCGGCTGTCACATCAGCCTTAAGTGATAATGTATGCAAGTTGGCTAACCAGTTGCAACACAATTAGTACGTACATGGAGCTGTGTACGAACTTTGGGTCCTCTAGACCTGTGACCTTGTGAGCTGACCTGCTGGGGCACTTGTGAAATTATGGCAGGTCGTGAGCTGAGTACATGAGCTGACATGGCGAGCTGATTTTCTGAGTTCATGGGATGAGACCTGCAGATCTTGAGCTCGTGAGGTTCATGAGGTGATTGGTTGTAGACCCATGTTACAAACTTAAGGACGTGTATAATACCGCAAGTGCACGGGTAGTAATCAAGTAATAAATTGGATTATGAGTCCGGTTGTCGATCCCACGAGGAGTTGCTACTTGATATTACTCTAGTTGAATTAGTTAACTTAACAAAATAAACACACACAATTAAAATGAAATTTTGATTTGAAATTATAAAGTGAGCACAAAGAAACCAAAAGAGAACTTGAATTAAATGGATGCAAGTGAAGTTGTGTAAATATAAGGATGTGGTGGTTGGGATTCTTAGTTTCACTTAACCTTACTTAATTAACAAACCAACAAGCTAACAAGTAAGTTACTTATTCATAATGTTAGACTTGGATTTTCTTATTCTAGCTAATTACCTCTCTCAAATGTCAAATTAGCCCTTATTAATTGGATCAACCTATTATATCTTTATGTCAATTGAAATCCAACTAATTGCATTAAGTGTTTGTGAAAATGCCTCAATGAGTCACCTAAGACTAGGAGTATATTTCTATCTCCTACAAGAATCTAGGGTGATTGTTACTTGGTCTAATATGTATATTCCTCTTTCGAAAGTTATACAAATCACTCAACTCATCATTCATTGGCCAAGTAAATGAAGGGTATTAAATGTCATAACAACCACACATAAGAACAAACAACAAAACAAGAAAAGCATACCTTACTATTAATAAGCTTGGTTAAGCTACACCAAAAATCCCAACAACAAAATATTTAACTCATTAGAAAAAGGGGGCAAAGTAAAGAGTTAATGCCATACATTGTGAATGAGAAAATAAAGAGGAAATACAAGTATAAGAATGTAATCCTTCCCTTAGAAGCACAAGCTTGTATTTCTTCTCATACTTTCTCTTCTTCTTCCTTCTCTCTTTTGCTTTGGCCTCACTTTTGCCTTTTTCAACAACTCCAAGAACATAACCCTAGATGAATGAAGAATGAGCCTTTTATATGGGAGAATCCATTTTTAGGGTTATAAGACACCCAAACCCTAAAAATTTGCACAAAAGGGGCTCAAAAATTCAAATTCAGGTATTTCCAGTTGGGCCGCAGGTGGCCGCGACATGCTTGTTGTGGCCTAGCCGTAGCCAGTAGAAAAAACCACCAGGAACGCGGCAGGCCGCGGGTGGCCGCGGGTACCACTTTTAGGTTTGTTCATTTTGGTCCCCAGCTTCACTTTTTCTTGCAGCTATAGTCCTTTTCACTCAATTCTTTTGCATTGAGTCTGGAAATTTCAAAAGCTATTCTAAATGGTTTTTAAGCATCAAAATGACTCCAAATGTGGTCTTTCAAGTTTTTCAAGTGTGCAAACAAGTCCTCATCCTTCAAATTCCTTTGTAGAATTAGTCATTTTCCTCTTCTTTTGCTTTCTTTCATTCCAATTGGTGATTTTGACCTGTAAAAACAAAATTCAAACAATTGTGAGTAGAAATCCGCTCAAGTAATTGATAATTTGTTCATTTAAGAGCTTAAATAAGTGTGTAGATACACACTTATCAACCCACATTGTTGGGCGGCTAGCTTATTGCCTAGTGGGTAATCCCTTTACTCATGGACTGTTGACCTTAACCGCATACTTAGGTATAAGCAGTACCATCTCTCTTAAAAGATAAGGCTTTGCAAAGTAAGCTTGTAAGTTGTCTTATAGTTGGCAAGTGTGACGAGGTGGGCTCAGCTCCATAGGTCGTTCAGCTCTTTGACTTCAAGAACTTACTTGTTGAACTCGCCTCAAGAGCTGACTTGTTGAGCTTAGGAGCTGCCCCGTTGAGCTTCTCTTAGGAGCTGGAGTCAGATTTGGCCTTGTGGCCCTATACTGCTAGATCACTAGCTTGTGGCCTAGAGGGTCGACTCCTTATCTTAGAGGCCATTGACATTGACCTCATACTTGGTATCAACAAATGCCCCTTCAAGAGTGCTGCTTTGTGCTCTGAGGAGGATCACCCTTGAAGTTCTCTTTCCTGTTGTGCTTATATTGGCTTTCTTTATTGGGAAAAAAAATCTCTCGAAGGCCTAGAAAAGAGCTGCGAGAGAAGCAGAGGAAAAAATGAGGACTCCAGCTCAAGTTCAAGAGGAGATAAGGAGGAAGGAAGAGAAGAGGAGGCTAAAAGCAGAAAAGTTTGCTGAAAAGAGAGCTCTTGTCGTGGTAGAGTCTACCAATGCTGACCTCCCAAATAAACAACCTGCTATACTATTACGCTACTCTCCACCAACTCTCTGACCAGCTAGTTCCTTTAAACCCGTTATGGTGAGAAAGATGATAAAAAGTAACCGGAGAAAGGACATCTACAAAAGCTCACAGAAGTGTTGTATCTTCTTTTCCATGGTAGCTGTATTGGCCAATCTAGAGTAGACTTGTCTCAAAAAAGCCAAAGACCTTGTTTGGCTTTACTCTAACTCGCCAAGAGAAAGGAATCTAAAGAAGCCTCCTGCTCAGTGCAATGCCTCAATCTGCCATGCTTGAAGCTCATACCATTGATAAGGTCTGAAAAATAATTGATAGCCATAACAAGATGTTTGGGGAGAACAATAAAGTCAAGTGGGCCAAAGAGATAGTTGATGAGGCCCTTGCCGAAAAGGAAAAAGAGCTGGTTGCTGAAGAGAAAGAGCTCTCTACCACAAGGGAAGAGGCAGGTCATTTGTGAGCCAAAAATAAGAGCATCAGAGATGTAGGCTGCCTTCGTACTAGAAAGGTCTCAATGGGTGCAATGGCAAACTAGCTGACCTATAACTAATGATCTGGTAGAATACCAGAAGACTATCATTTAATTCAAGAGCTCTGAAGAATACAAATGTGATAAAAGTGAGCTCTACCTCAATACTACTAAAGATGTCGTCCAAGACATTGAGAAGAAGTGCCTTGGCTGTGATATCTTGTTCCTCAAGGACCAACTTGCTCAGCTCAGGAACGATAACAGCCTGGAAGAGTCCAGTGAAGAAGAGAAACAAGGAGAAAAGCCAACTCAATAGTGATCTCATTTCATTCTACTCTTACACTTTCCCTTATAATGGAACAGCTCTTTTATGAAAGAATGAACTTTTCAAGTATTAGATCTCTTTTAATAATATTAAATTTGCTTATTAGTCCAACTTGTTTAGGTGTCGTAAAGATGACCTCACAAAGCTTTAGTTGACCTTTTTGACTTACCCTTTGGTAAAAATTTCTTAATAGAACTTTTGATATGGTTACGACACGAGAGTTCGCAGGCCTTAGTTCGGTAGCCATCGTAAGCTTATCAAAAGTTGACAAAAAGTGACCTTAGGAGCACGTAGGTATGTTTAGCTCGTATGCAATTTAACGGCTTTGTTGAACTTAGTTTGTTGAGTCATATGAACTCATATAAGCTCTAGTCATTGCTTGTTATGTTTATCCGCAAGCTCGTGTGGTACTAAGATTGCAAAGATCATTTCTGAGATGAATATAAGATTTCTAGCCAGTATCATGTCGCTAAATAATGATTTGGAAGCTGAAGGTCACATGGATTCGTAGCTTCACTTATCAGTTCAAAGATGACCTTAGGAGATGACCTGTTAGAGCTGACCTCAGGAGTTGACCTATTGAGCTAGCCTCAGGGGCTGGCGTCAAGTCTGACTTCGTAGGCCTACGCCAGGTCACTAACTTGTTGTCTAGAGGGTCAACTCCTTGACTTAGAGGCCGCTGACTTTGACCTAACACTTGGTATCAACAAATACTGTCCCCTCAGGAGTGTTGCTTTGAGCTTCAAGGACAAGCACGTTTGAAGTTCTTTTTTGTCATAAGCTAGTACTTGAGGCTGAAACAAAGAAGGCAATTTTTCATTGATAGTATTTCAGGTGCAAGTTAACGCATGCATCCTCATCATTTTTATCATTGATAGTATTTTTAATGACATAACATGTTTATCATTGAAGTTTAATTTGACACAAAAAATAAAACGTAGATCGAAACTAAACTTTTAGGACCAAATTGAATTAAGTTTATTAAATTAATTTTAAACATTATACTCCCTCCGTCCCAAAAAGATAGTCAGCTTACTATGTTGAGCATTTATATTTAAAGCTTTATTTCCATATGTGCACCTAATTAATTATTTTTATTTAACTGCCTATGCATCGAAAGTATTTCAAACCATTAATGAGATATAAGGGTATATGTAGAAAAATAAAGTAAACTTAAATGTTCCAACCATATCCTACCAATCCTTAATCCATGTGAAAATATGTACCGTCCTATCTTTGTGAGACACGGATAATATAAATTACCAAGATAAAAAGATTGGATTATTTGTCGAAAATATAAACCATCTTACGTGACAATGTTAAAGTTAAAGCGTATACTCTCTATCTTTAACATTTGACGCATTTTTATGGACCACTTATGGTAAATAGTTAACTTTTTTTTTCTTTTTTGATTAGTTTAATAGTTCACAATGAAATCTTGAAATTGGAACCCGTATGGTATATTTTTCAATTTATAGATGGTGCCGATTTTATGGAAAAAATGGAAAAAATAAAATGTTTGCAAATGAGTTTGTCTTAAAAATAAATGTACTTGCACCAATTTCAATTGTACTAAAAAAGAAGTAGGGAGTGTTGATTTTCCACTTAATGGTGTTAGAGACTGAAGGGTGTTGGGGTGTGTGGCAAAGGGCCCCTTGTACTCAGAAGTATACAGTCTGCGAAGGGAACCGAGGACCAGTCGAGGCACATCCCGTAATTTACCTCCTTCATGATTCTAGAGGTAAGGGTCCTGAAAGCTCAGGATTAGTCTCGCAAAGCTGAGATACCTGATGTATAAAAAAAAAAAAAAAGAGAGAGAGAGAGAGAAGTAAGGAGGGAAATATTGGAAAAGCAAAAAATGGTTAACTACGGCCCCATTTAGGGCAATTTCATATATGCAGGACAGTAATCCGTATCAGAAGAAGCAGAGAACAAAGGAAGCAGTTCCCTATGGAATTCAACAATATAGTAAATAATTTCACTAGCTATCAACACAATTTGAGTAAATTAATGACAAACTGGACTAGGAGTATTATATTATATCAACAGCGTGGGCTTAGGGAACGATTAACACAAACCAAACATATTTTTTTGTATTTTTGGTCGAATAGTAGCTAAAGAACCTTTGGATAATTTATATATCAAAACGTTCATTAGTTCAGACATTAATCCCTACTATATTAAAAGAGGGAACTTGAGTTTTACTGTTCATTCATTGCACTGTTCATAGCACAGTAACAGTTGCTTTTACTTATTTGCCCTTTATCACAAAAAGCCATCCATTTCCCTTGGACCCCAAATTTTAGACTTTCGTTTCTTTGTTTGAAATAGGACCGGGCCGGAATCCGGTTGTAAAGAAAGAAACCCCTGGAGTGGTTCATCGTCAAAAGAAGGGCTGTAGAATTTTCGAAGGGACGATCACGTCGAAGTCACCAGCAACAAAGAAGGCTTCCTGAGTTCTTATTACAAAGCAACATAATCTCTCACCATCTTCATCTTCCTTCTTTAGCTAAGTTTTAGATTATTTATAACAGTGTCTCTTAGCTTCCTTTATTTCTATTTTTTTTAGTTGTCAATTCTTTCCACTATTCTGCGCAAATCGAGTCGAATCAAATCCTAATTGATTTCTTCATTTGTTTCCTTTATTTCTTTTTTTTCGCCTTTTGAGCTGTCAATTGTTTCTTCTGGTCTACGCAATTGGACTCGAATGAACTATAATTGAGGTACTATTCTAAAATTTCTTCTAAAAATATGTAGGATGAAGCCCTAAATTGCATAATTTTCCTAATATTTGCAAAGAAGGTTGGGTTGTAGACTTGCAGTAATGGATATGTTGATGAAACATATACAAATTCGACACAGGCTTAGAAGTCATCTATTTTCCTCATTCATCTTTACATCGTTCAATTCAGTGAAAAATGAAGATCAGATCAGCAAAAGAAGCTAATTCTGAAGTACCATGTTTCAAAAAAAAAAAAAAAATGAAGGTTAACCCTAAGAAAAAATTGAATATAATTATTATTTCAAGAGAGCCTATAGAGGTATGGTTACATGCAAATTCTGTATGCTTTCACATTCTTTATCATCAAGAAACCATATTACAAGAGCAGCACTTAATTATTCAGAACTGTAATATATCTTATGGCAGAATTAGTTATCAATATTTTTATTAGTGAGTCAATATTCCACCAAAATTGTCCTTGAAGATATTTAATCACTTTCAGGTCGACTTGGAATGCTTTGGCGAGAACATCAGAATTAATGAGAGGGCCTAATCCAAAAACTGCATTTGCAGTTGTGATCACGCCTGGATTTTGGCAGCTTAGACCAGCAAAAATAAATACATCAGTCTTCGCAATATTAAACTGGAAATGAATGAGACGTTTGGAAGCTATTTTGATTTTGTTGAGGTGTTTAGATGTTTATCTCGTCAGAGGAATAATAGCTATAGCAGCCCTTTATATTTGAACTAGTCATGCACTTATCTCTTCAAACACTTAATATTTCTTACTAGATTTTCGGAACATAATTGAATGATATATATATATATATATATTTTAAAAAGCAGATCCTTTTTTTAACTAACCTTACAAAATTTCTTTCTTTCTGGTAAATTGAAAAAGTTGTTGCATAAATTCTGTACTAATCAAAATGCTTGTTGTGCGTTGAATCCAACAAATAAAAATAAACTTGCTCTTGAAGTGTAAAAACTGTAGTAGTGGCGAGTAAGATCGTATCTACAGAGACTGATGAGGTTTAATTTTTTAAAAGTAAAATAACTAAAATAAAAAAGGGGTTTGATTTTGATGAACAAAATAAAATAAAATAAAATGTAAATTTAAGTAAACGATTTAAAGTGAAAAAAATATAAAAATTCAAATTGATAAGAAAATAATATGTGTAACAAATATCCAGCCTAAGATATAATCTCATAATTGATTCTAACAATTGATCATTGATGCAAATATAAAACTATTTATTCTTTCCCTAAATTATGGTTATTGGTACGATCTAATAACCTATCTTTCCTTACTTTTTCGATAACTAATATAAGTTCATTGATTATTTCCTTTGCTAATAAATAATCTTAGAAACGTTCTTAAAATTTAATTTCTTAACAACATTAAGTACTAGAAAGATTATCAATTCTAACCAATGAAAAGATATGATCAATTCATTTAACCTAGGTCATATATTTCTATAACATTAATTGAATACCCTAATTACACCCAATTTGTTATTTTACCACTTAGGTTAGAAATTTCTAAACAATTACGGGTCTAGAATTCTAATTAGAAATATATTACTTTGACGATTAACTAATGGGCACTTTGAATAATCAATTAAAACAATAATATAATTGAACACAAGATATATATAAATAGGCAAAGAATAAATAATATAATAAAGTCAATTTGATCTCACAATTGTTGTAGAATAAAAACTTTGAAAATCCTTGTGCTGGAAAAAATAATTTAACTATCCATCGACCAAAGAAAAACCACCAAAAGAATTATTTCTGCCAAGTTGACGTGTAGAATAAATGAAAATAATTTCCCTAACTTCTTCCACCGTCTTCACGTGTAGAATCAATCCTTAGAAGTCAACGGATTCTTTCGCTTCCTTTTTCCTTCCTTGGACGTCAAGAGATTATTATTATTTTTTGTTTTTTGAACAAGAAGGATTAATTTGCATTAATAATAGAAGAATCATTTACATCATTACTAAGCAAAGAATGCATCCAATATGGAGGACTCTGCATGACACAAGGATTCGGTAGCGAATGTGACTTTCTAGCTAAACCGTTCGCTACCCCATTGGCAACACAACTAGTAAATTGCACCTCATAAGCTGAGTTATCCCCTAGAAGTCTTTTACAATTGTGGATGAGCAAGCCAAACTACTTGTTATTTACCTCCTCGCTATGAACCGTGTCAACTACAATCTTCGCATCTGATTCAAACACGACCCGACTGACTCCAATATATTTAAGCAATTTTACTGCCTCTCGTAGAGCCACCGCCTCTGCTTCCTTTGGCTGGATTGACCAGTGACAACTGTGATCGACAAGCACAAAAATCCCAAACTCGTCCCTCAAAATCATACCGACACCATAGCTGCCATCTTCGCCAAAAAGTGCAGCATCGACATTACATTTCAAGAACCCAGCTGGCAGTCTCTGCCATTTAACAATCTTTACTGCATTATGTGTTGTCCGAGCCACTTCTTTCCCAGCTAGCAGCCATTCTAGAAGATAGTTAGCTCCCAGAAGAACGGTTTCATGCGGTGATTGAGCAATTCCAGTCCACAATTTGTTATTTCTCTGTCGCCAAACTGCCTATGCTGTAGCACAGATTTGTTCAGCTATCTTTGGATCCTTGTTCTCTAAGCAATTGAAGAACCAATTAGCAAAAGAGTGAAGATTAGGCTGACTAATCTGAACACCAGCCAAACACCAACAGTCTTTAGCAAACTTACAATTCACAAGTGCATGTAAAACAGATTCTTCACCTTCCCCACATAATGCGCATCGATTTTCCACTTGCATCCTTCTTTGATTAAGCTTTTCTCTGGTTGGGAGGCAATCTCGGCAAGCTCTTCAAGTGAATAACTTCATTTTAGGCAGTACTCGCATTCTTCATAGCTTGCTCCAGCTCCCTGGTATTGGAGCAATATCTCCATTCTCAGTGAGGCCAAACAACTTGATAACCTGATTTAACAAGGTATCCGCCTCTCTAGAATAGTGCCATATCCACTTATCAGGAATATTGAAGCTGCTGGTGGGAATTTTACATATTTCCTTTACATCTTTTATTAAGAATAAATCACGAATAATCTGATCATTTCAATGCAGCCCACTCGGAGTCAACAAATCAGCAACTTTCAAGTCTTCAAACTTAGAGATCATTGGCGATTCAATCTTAAAATCTGGCGCTCTTCCGATCTCAAGGGTCCTTCCACACTTTAATATTCTGCCCATCTCCGACTCTCATTCGGCATCCCTTCTCAAGAAGCTCTCGGGACTGCGAAATAATTCTCCAAGTAAAGCTGGGCCTAAACAACAGTTTGGAAGATAGAAAATCACCTCTTGGGAGATCGGAAGAGCA
>CAVNYN010229680.1:0-13276 GCA_963692815.1 Nyctanthes arbor-tristis
CGACCCGACAGTGAGTCGGGTTGGTGGTTTCAGAACCGAGCCAATCCGACTCGGTTCTGAAACCTGACTCAACCCGATTCAACTCGGGTTGAGTCAGTTGCCGAGTTTTGGGCGGTTTCAGGCCCAAAATGAAAAACTAAAAATAAACTTTGGCCCAAAATTGTAATAGGCCCAAATTCTTTGGCCTTATAACTTAAAAACCCTATTCTTCTATATAAAAAATCAGGTTGACCCGACTCAGTTTACCGAGTCGGGTTAAGCGGGTTGACCCGAGTTGCACCGAGTCAACTCGGAACCCGAGCTGACCCGGTCGGGTTCCGACCTTTTCACCCGCGACTGACCCGGTTGCTACAGTAACCCAACCCGACTCGACCCATTTCGGGTCGGTTGAGTCGGGTTTGACGGTTTTCCGGATCGGATGCCCAGCCCTAAGTCCGATGCCCGATCTGCCTCGTTATGGTATCTTAATTATGCCAAGTGAATGGCATAGTGCAAGAAGCCAAGATAAGCCTTAAAGAGAAGAACCGAATAGAAAGAATAAAAACAACCAAAATTTAGGGAGAATCAACAGTACGTACGTTTGGCATTAATTCTAAAGAACTAGATCGGCTCTTTGTGCGAAGCCAGATGGTCAATAAAAATCAGCCAAGTTACATGTATAAGGAGCCAGATAGTCATTAAAACCAGCCAAGTCACTTCTATTTGACTCCTTGCAAAGAGTCAAATTTGGTTTTGTAGAAAAACTCGCGTGTGAACGAGAATTGGTGTGAGAAATATTTTAGCAGCCGGAAGCAGTTAACAACATTCAGAGAGTTGGACAGTTTGCATAAAATTTAGTCAAAATTTGATATCTTTCCATCCTATGGTCCTATTGCCTTGACTTTTTGATAAAAATATTTATATACTGTTTTTCAATCCAATAGTCCATTTTGGAGAAATCATCATCTGAACAAGGCAATTTTAGTGGCCAGATTTTTTTCGTTGTTTTTAGTAGTGTTCCAAGAATTTTAATTCTTAAGAGAGTTTAATAACCAATTCTTAAGAGAGTTTTGAATTTGATTGAGGTAACTGTGTTGTTTCTCTTAAAGACAATTGACGTGCCTCTAGTGCTGTCTTAGTTTACACTAACAGCTCAATAGTTCAAGACATCATGTGTTATATCTAAAAAATATAAGTGTAAGTAGTTTTAACAATTGTTGCAGTGTTTATGTTCGAATAAGTTCCGAGCAAGAGGTCTCGGGTTCAAACTACCCGACCACTCCCATGTTTCCCCTCTCCCATATCTCTTCCTTATATCTGAGAAAATAGAGTAATTATAAAAAGATATGTTTATCTGACATGAATAACTAACATTGGTTCATTGGCAAATATGATTGAAAATTAAATATGTCACTTTTTCATGTCAGATAAACATGTCTTTCTAAAATTATTGAAAAAATAATATATAAGTGTAAAATTAAAAGATTATTTAAGTCATATAATCATTGACCTTTTTAGTAAATAAAAGTAAATATTTGAGTAATTATATTGCCACCACAATAACTATTTCTCACACAACAAATTTTTTATTTACTTAGATATCCTCCTTTAGAATTACACCAGTAATTTCACCCGTGCATTGCACGGGATGCTTTGACCAAATGAAATATACAACATATAAATAGTATAATCCATGATTGTGTAAAACATCTACTATGTGTTTCGGCAAAAAATGATATACAAATGTATTAAAGAGATCGTCCAACATGATCATTTGGAAAAGTTATTGCTAGAATTCACCGGCTTTAGTATTACAAGTTTCAAAGTGAGCAGTATAGTGGATAGTAATCATTTACTCTAGAAGCTGTTACATTTTGAAAGTACAAAGGAGCACTCACAATAACCTGCATTAAGCAAGCGAAATTGAGTTAATTATGTCAAACATTACAAAACATAATTATAAAGTTGACATGGAATTAAAATTTACACACCTAACGGTTAAGGAGAACACATGACTAAATTATTGAATACCTCCTTGTAAACAACATTCATCGTAGACTTGCTAGGCTAACTATTGTCATCGCATATCATGAACTTCAACGCATCATGATTCAATTTTTTTTTTTTTTATCATTTAAGTTTTTGTTTCATTTCCCTCCTGCCCATTATACAATGAAAGCATATCACTAATGATCGTTGCCACCGAGCCTTTCCAACCTTAGAAACCTAGGCTCCCAATACGATTTACTACTACTCTTGGAAGATGTATTTAGAAAGTAATCAATAATTAATCTAACATAACCCAATTAAGCATAGTTGCCAATCACTACACCAAAAAAGGGGGAAAATGATGGAGCACGTCTACATTACTCCCTCAAATAAACACCAAGAATGAAGTAAATGTTCAAATCATATAAGTAATCTTGAGTAGTTAACTACATAATTAAATCCAACATCAGAAAATAAAAGACAAAAAAATATTAGTCCTAGTAAAGAGGAATATATTTCACACTCCTCAAGTTACCGTCAAAGATGACATAAAAAGGAACTGAAACAATTTTGGGTGAAAATAGTATGCTAAGGAAGGTAAAATGTCAAGAATTGACGTTAACATAAGTAAGAACTATTCTTTTTTTTTTTTTAATGAGCGTAAAATGACAACTTTGTTTTGTAACTTCAATATGCATATGTCATGTCCTTAAACTTCTTTTTATCTAAATTTAACTTGGAATGGTTAATTAGAATCAAAGGAGGAAATAATCATAAAGAAAATTCATATTAAACAGCGGGGTGCTTACCTTTCAAGCTTTGCTCCTTCTTCCCAGTATATAATAGACGCATATACAAATATATCAGTCCCAGAGAACAAAACAGACACAAGCAAACTAATTTAGTTTGATTGTATTAATTTTGCATTAAAAACGTATAGACTATAGATCGGATGAGTGTTGAAATTAATGTAATAACTTGAAGACAACTTGAAAAAATCATTTGACGACCGAGGGATAATTGCCGTGAGGAATAATTTGCATCACATGGAGAATCAAATTAAATGGTTGGCAATATTTTTTTACTGAACAAAAGTGAGGGAAATGTCTTGTGCAGTGGTGTGATGAATATTTGCAGAATAGGTTGAGATATAGTATTTTGGGTGAGATGCAGTAATTGGCTAGCAAAATTGTAAGGATTTTATTTATGGTTAATTCAATGCATTCGGGTTGTTAAGAAAAAATACGTGAAAGTTTCTTTTGATGTATGGGAACTTACATAGAAAAGTTAAGATTTTGATTTAGATTTTTAAATTATCTATTTGCAATGTTCTCTACGCATGGTAGTACAAAATGATAAAAAATAAATGAAATAATAAAAAGATTAAAAAAACTGAATTCATATTGTGAATTTTGCATAAATGTAAATAAATTACATTATATAAAATAAAATTTAAAAATCATACAGATTTAAAACTGTTTAAAAAAAATGAATTCATTTTTTTTAAAAGACGTAGGAAACGAAATTCAAGTGATAATCTATATAATCACATGCATTATGGTTATTAAGATAAAATATGTAAAAGTTTCTTTTGATGTAAGGGAACTTATATAGAAAAGTTAAAATCTTGATTTATTTACTTAAGTTATCCATTTGTGACATAATCTATGTAAAGATAAAAAAATAAATGAAAATACTAAAAAGATTAAAAAAACCGAATTCATATTGTGAATTTTGCATAAATGTCAAGGAATTATATTATATAAAATAAAATTTAAAAATCATACAGATTTAAAACTGTTTAAAAAAATGAATTCAATTTTTTTTTTCAAAAGACGTAGGAAACAGAATGCAAGTAATAATTTATATAATCGCATGCATTATGGTTATTAAGATAAAATATGTAAAAGTTTCTTTTGATGTAAGGAACTTATATAGAAAAGTTAAAATCTTGATTTATTTACTTAAGTTATCCATTTGTGACATAATCTATGTAAAGATAAAAAGATAAAAAAAAATAAATGAAAATACTAAAAAGATTTAAAAAAATCGAATTCATATTGTGAATTTTACATAAATGTCAATGAATTACATTACATAAAATAAAATTTAAAAATCACACAAATTTAAAACTATTTAAAAAAAGACCGAATTGAATTTTTTTTAAAAAATGTAGAAAACCGATTTCAAGTGATAATCTATATAATTGCATGCATTATGGTTATTAAGATAAAATATGTGAAAATTTTCTTTGATGTAAGTGAACTTATATAGAGAAGTTAAGATCTTGATTTAGTTATTTAAATTATTCATTGTGATGTTATCTATGTAAGGTAAAATGTTAAGATAAAAAAATAAACGAAAGTTAAAAAAAAAAACCTAATTCATATTGTAAATTTTGCATAAATGTCAATGAATTACATTACATAAAATAAAATTTAAAAATCACATAGATTTAAAACTGTTTAAGAGAGACCAAGTTGAATTTTTTTTAAGATGTAGAAAACTAAATCCATGTGATAATCTATATAATTACATGCATTATGGTTATTAAGATAGAATATGTGAAAGTTTCCTTTGCTGTAAAGGAACTTATATAGAAAAGTTAATATTTTGAGTTAGTTATTTAAATTGTCCATTTCTGATGTTGTCTATGTAATTTAATGTTATCTATATAAGTTAATATATTAAGATAAAAAGATAAAAATAAATGAAAATAATCAAAAGATAAAAAATTAATCAAAAGGTAGGATTAAGTGTTAAATCAATGGCCATGATGTAAAAAATGTATTGAGAAAGTGATTTTCGACGGAAAAATGAGAAATGTACTAAATTCCTTTAATTAGTGTGTGTACATCTATATATATATATATATATATATATGTAGATTTTAGTAGCCCAAAGAAACAAATTAAATATTTGGCTGAATTTTTTAGCTTGAGAAAATGATTGAAATTTCGTCTGAAAATGACTAAAAAGGCTAAGGTTAGTTGCATAATTTAGGGTTTTTTTAGTGATTAAGTCGTGAGTAATATTTAGAGCAAATGGAGGGAAAGTACCATTAATTGGATTAGTTAGCAATTATCATTGTAATTATCATTAAAGAATTGCATGAAAATGAGAAATCTATTCCAATAAAGTTGATTTTTTGATTTGGTGTTCAAATTCTATAGCAATTGAAAGTTATCTTTGATAGAGGGATATGTATGTAGAAGCCTAAAGATTTTGAATTCATGATTTATAATTATCTCTTCATATGTTAAATTAGCTATATATAATTATTGAAAATAATAAAAATAAAATAAAATTAATCAAGGGCTAAGATTAAGAGGTAAACCAATGACTAAGATGCAACCAGATTTAGAAAGTGATTTTAGGCGGGAAAATGGAAAAGGAAAATTGTATTGCTTTTAAGTGTATATATATAGATATATATAGATTAGTAACCTTATTTTAGTATTCTTAAAATAATTTTTTTCCTTCTTCCACCACAATTTATTATGATTTAATCATTTTATTTTGTTTCATTATTTTTGTTGAGATTATAATGTCTAAAACACAATGTTCTTGCAAATCTAAGACCCAATAATCTCCTATAGTGGTAGAAACTAACTCAAAGCTTGCTCCAAAACCCTCTTATCAATATAGATGTTTTGAGCTCAGATTTAGACCACACATTGTGTACCGAAATCATGGCACCGTCACCTTGGGGAATGGCAACTGGAGGCTCACCGGAGTTGCAAGATTTCGCCGGAAATCGTCCACCCAACTCACTGCCTCTCTCCCTCTTTTTATTTGTCTTGCCAAAGTCCCAAGCAACGAAGACAATACATGGTGTTTAAAATGAGTAAGGCACCAACGGTCAAGACTATCTAAATGGGCCAAAGGAGTAAATGGGCCAAGGGATTAAGTGAGACACCACTCACAAATTTTCACCTTGGATCATTTCAATCCATTATCGAATTCCTTGATTACAAATGCTATCCAAAAGGTATAAGTGTGGTCCTAATAAATCATCATTGCTCTCTCCAGCTAAGTACTGCAAAACAATTAACCATTATCAATTCCAATAATTGATAAACATTTGGTAAACTTACCAACCACTCGTACTTCTGCTCCAACACCTGCAAGATTATCATCAGTTACAATGCTGGAGAATTTAACAATTGTTTGCAACTGTGATTCACATGTGATGTAATTATTACACAAACAGAAAAAGTAAGAAGTGGTAGATTTCTTTTTGATCTTTATCTCATGCAAAGACAAAATCTACATAATCCCTAAGCTCATGCTTACTTCTCTTTCTGAACACTAACCCCCGCATAAATGTCTCACCCAGGTATCTTAAAAGCCATGCAAGTACACACTAATGAAACTTACTGAAACTAGCCATGAACATACTTAAGAAATTAATCACATAAACAATAACATGTACAGTGATAATCATCAAGTACATCAAATAAACAATGGCATTAGCATAAGTAATCTTACTCATTACATGTTTTTCTTCATCAACATTAGGACATTTTGTAGAGGATAAAGTCATATGTGCATCAAATGGTATATTGACAAATTTAGTAAATAACATGTCATTCACATACAATAAGAAATAAATTTTATAATTAATTTTGCAGTTATGGTAGCACAAATATGCATCAAATTTACTAATCTTGAGCATACAAGCATCAAAACTCCAATACCATTGCCTAGAACTTTGCTTAAAACTGTCCAAGGACTTTCTAAGCAAGCACACAACTTCGACATCTCTTTCACCTCAAACTCTTGAGACCAGGACAAATAAATGACTTCCTTTACATGAAGAAAAGCAGTCATTGCACCTAATTGCTTTAACTCCCAATTGAGCTTAACAAGCAAGGTCAAGACTAACCAAATAGTCTCACACTTAAACACCGGGGAGAACACTTCACCATAGTCAATCCCCTCTATCTGAGCAAATTCCTTAGCTACCATCCTTGCTTTGTATCTCCCGGGGTCATTATGTTCAACTTCTTCTTTTACCTTGTAAATCCACTTGCACTGGACTACATGCTTATTCCTTGGTTTTCCAACCAACTTCCAAGTCTCCTTTTTGTTCAAGATCGAACTCCTCCTTCATAGCCTGCTTTCACTTTTCAGAGTCTTTACAATTGACATCCTTTTCAAATGATATAGGCTCAACAGACTCAATGGCTTCACCTAAAACTGAGACAAAATCCATCAAATTCACAGAGATTGTAGTGACTGAAAATTTTTAAAAATTTAAACTTCACATTTTTGAATTTTTAAATCGCGTCGCTACCAAATTTTACCACATTCAATTCTTAAACTTAATTCAATTTATTCATAATAAATATTTATCCTAATTAAGAAATTGTAATTTATTTAATTAATTACCATTTAATTTAATTAACCATTTCAATAAATTAGGCATAATTCACAATTTACAAAATTCCTTTTTATTCAATTTACAATTTCTACCAAAACTTAGTTATTTAGTATCCTAATTAAACCCGTAGTTTCTTAATCTAAATTATTGTCAGTCAACCCACAGGATTAAGACTTTTTCCCAATTTAGCAACCCTTATTCAAATCCCCAACCCCATACGACTATATGCCAAAATAACTTGTATAAACTCTCCCCAACTCCACTCTCCTAGCCCAAACTCAGCAGCCACTAAAGAGGCCTGCTCCTTCTCCTCCATTCCCCCCAACCATCCCCTCTTCTCCCCTTCTTGTCTTTGAAAATGTTATAAGCACACACAACCACACTGCTCTTCTCCTTGTCACTGCAAACATTCACTGCCAGATCGGAAGTACCTCAAACAAACATTCAAAATTTCAAAGTATTAGCATTGCAAGTCCACACTTTCACAAGCAAAAATCTGGAAGAAAATATATGTATTATCATCACATATCTACACACATATATAGACAAAAACACACTGCCTCTACACCCAACAAGAAGCAAATTTTTTTTACAAAATTCCAGATTTTTGGTGCATATCATTGGTGGAACAATTGGCAAGGAAAAATGGAGCCAATGCCGCTCCACTACCGTGCGCCGTCACCGCCACCGCTGCCGCCTATACCGCGGCCAACACCACCACCATTTTCACTCCAAAACACCACTCATTCAACTCAAGTCACAATATCAAACCTAACCCAAACCTTTACCTTTATTTTTATGTCAAAATTTCAGATTTTGTTCGAGATTTGGGGCTAGGCTCAACCGACTTCAACTCGGATTTTTCCCCTCCTCACGCTGTGTTTGGGCCCCAAAATCTCCCTTACGGCCGAGGGCGTCATGCGGCGGCCGAGTGCCGTGTCTGCTGTGGCTTCGTCGGCGCGAAATCCAGCGACCCTTCTCTCTCTTTTCCCACCGATTTCGCTGCTTCCCCCACTCTCCCCCCTTCCGTTTCTCTTTTGTCGATCAAATGAGAAGGGGGGCTGGGGAGTAATATTAAATATTTTTAATATTTAAAATTTTAACTCCAAAGTTTTGTCTTGTGTCATTTAAGCCCTAAACTTTCTATTTAGTTTAAATGAGTACGAAACTTCTGATTTCGTCACTTTTGGCCCTCATACTTTTGATCCCTTTCGGATGGGCCCAAAAACTTATGTTTTATTCATTTTAGCCTATAAACTTTTATTTTTAGTCATTTTAGTCTTTTATTTTGAAGATTCTTTCGAGTTAGTTTTAAAAGTTTATAAGATTTTAATTTTAATTTATGTTTAACCTTATTTATTTAAACTCATAAATTAGTTTATGCATATTTTAATTTAAGCCCCATTTTTATTAAATATGAAATTTAATGACTTTGACTATTTAAATTATAACTTTTAGATTTATTGAATTTTGAGGATTTCTAAATTAGTTTAATTAAACTCATATATTTTATACTAAAATCTTAGTTAATCCTTGATTTTTCTAGTTTTTCTTAACTTCTGGGTATTAATCACATTAGGCACTACACTCTTAAGCGTTTTATACAATTATTTTATTATAACTTAGTTTAAAATGATTTCTTTTATAAAATAACTCATTTTAACAAAAAAAATCCTAATTTGAGTTTCATATTCTTTTATAGGTGAGGAGTGAAGAATAAGTGAGTAAACCCTGCCCATTAGCTCGACGGGGTGGAATTTTGAGGTAGACTCTTTTCTAAGATATTCTCTCAAAATAGCACAAATATTAATTGATTGTTCTATGAATTGCATATGGATATGTGACTTATGTTCTTATATGTTATTTGCATGAATTTAATTGCTTTATGCTTGAGACGAGACGAGATGAGACTTTTGCATATGCTTTATTGCTATGCACAGATTTTGCAT
The DNA here is from genome assembly GCA_963692815.1 of Nyctanthes arbor-tristis. Classification (NCBI taxonomy): domain Eukaryota; kingdom Viridiplantae; phylum Streptophyta; class Magnoliopsida; order Lamiales; family Oleaceae; genus Nyctanthes; species Nyctanthes arbor-tristis. The sequence goes on from CAVNYN010229680.1 coordinate 9,304, forward strand.
GTATGCTATGATGTTACTATGCGCGTTAGTATTTATATGCCCTCGGGCATGAGAGGAGAGTCAAAAACCTGCATTTACCATACGATGCTTGTTTTCAAGTAGAGATTTATGAGATATGATTTGTATTTTTATGTGTATGTTTGTAGTATAAATTGATTAATATTGCGATGAGTCTACTGAGTATTCTATGAAATACTCATTCCTTTCAAAATTAATATTTTGCAGATTTGAAGTCGGAGGAGACGCTATGAGTAATGGTGGCTTCCAAAATAAATTAGCTTCTTTTTGAATGAATCAAACTTTGTCTAAGTACTTAGAAAACTTTTGATGTTGATTGATTCCAACTTTATCTAAGTACTTGGAAAACGTTCGATCTGTGTGAAACAATTGACTATCACCAACAAATTATCTATCGTATTATCGCTTTTGATTCAAGATATTTTCTGGTTTATATCCACTCTTGATTCATTTTGATTAATATTATTTAGAAGAGAAAAGGATTTCATCGACGTCTCGGGCGCCCAGAGCTCGGGGCGTCACAGAGATGTAATTCGGATTTGGCTTCACTTGTCTCCTTTCCCTGTCCCACACCAATTCATAATCTACCAAATTGGTACATGCAGGTGTTTCTTTATCAGGGACAATAGTTTCAAGAATTTCTGATTCAGGCTCAAGTTCAGGCTGTTCATCTACTATTTCATGATCAGATTCAACTTGAGGCTGGGTTTCCCTACTCTCTGAATTAACGTCTAATTGCTTCACCTCAAATCCAATCTTCTTTTCACAAGAAGATTTCTATTTCTCAATTTATCTCTGTGGGATTTTAAGGCACGACATTTCACGTTCATTAAACTTTACGTCTCTGCTATAAATAATCCTAATGCCCCTTTCACCAAGAACCCACAACTTGTAACCCTTCACTCCCGCTGGATAGCCCATCATAACACACTTAGTAGCCTTAGAGTCCAACTTGCTCTTAACCTGGTGTGCAAGTGCCACAAAACCAAACACTCTAAGATGTGACAAATCTGGAGGCTTATCCGTCCACAGTTCCTCTAGAGTCTTCAAGTTAAAAGCACTGGAAGGAGACCTGTTTAACAAATAGGTAACAGTACACAAGGCTTCACCCCAAAAACCTTTAGACAACCCTAAACTAATCAATAAACATCTGACCTTATCTATCAAGATCATGTTCATCCTTTTAGCTACCCCATTTTGATCCGAGTTATTTCTCACAGTCCTATGCCTCATAATACCCTTGCCTTTATAGAACTTATCAAATTCAAAGTTGCAAAACTCTAGCCCATTGTCACCTAAGAGTTTTCACACTTTTGTCCATTTGATTCTCAACAAAGGCAGATCCAGGACTTGAGTTTACTGAGAGATTTTGATTTGGATTTAAGGAGATACACCTAAACTTTCCTCGAGTGGTCATCAACAATGGACAGAAAAAAATCTGTTTCTCCTAAATGTGGGATGTTTTTCTAGTCCCCACAAGTCTGTATGAATGTAATCAAGATGGTGCTTAGCAAAGTGCTCACCAACCCCAAAGCTAACTCTGTGTAACTTTCCTAGAACACACATATCACATAAGCTCATAGATGTAACACTATCCTTCCCCAATAACTTCTGGTCACTAAGACACTTCAGCCCTCTATCCTCAATGTGTCCCATCTTTCTATGCCAGATATTTGACTTATCCTCAACAACCGAAGATAGAGTAGACTCTTCACTCTTTAAAGCTTCACATCAACCCATTCCTCTTCGGTCCTTTCATAACTACAAGAGATCCCTTCGAAACCTTAAAGGTACCACTGTAATTTCCAAATTTATAGCCTTGATCCTCCAGAACACTTATAGAAATGTAATTCCTAGCCATCCTGGAAACATGCCTGACATCTAATAGAGATCTGACTATATCATCATGCATCCTAACGGCAATTTCTCCTACCCTCTCCACAGTCTATGACGTCTCATCTCCCAAATAGGCCTTCCTAGGATCAACTTCTCTGTAGTTATAGAACCAAGATTTATGTGGACACATATGAGCAGTGGCATCTGTATCTAGCATCAACTCATTGACAAAGTCAATACTACCCACATTCATATCTTTCAGAATCTTCTAGTTACTAACAGTACCAGCATCAATAACTGTATTGATATTCAAGTCATGTAAGGAATCAGCAACAGCAACTAAAGACTGATCATGACCCTGCTGTGCTTTTTACTTCCTTTTGAGGTCTGGACAGTCTATCTTAAAATGCCCCACTGAATCACAGTAATAGCACATCTCCTCTTACCACTCTTATCTTGAGACTTAGACCTACCGTTTGACTTCCATATACTCTTCTCATTACTAGAGCTAGCATGATTCTCTCTGGTCTCATTTCTTCGATGAGCACCACTACACAAGCTCTCCTCTCTCATGCCCATTGGCTCTTTCTTGATCTCCAACTCTCTAGACTTCAAGACATCTATCACAATAGCCTGAGTCAACTTATCCCTGCTATACTTGATGGCATTCCTAATATCACAATATAAATCAGGAAAAGAGTTCAAAAGAATGACAGCCAAGTCTTCATCATCAAATTTCTTTTCATTGTGGCCAAACTCTTGACAATCTTGCTAAAATCAGCGAGACTGGATTCAATGTTCTTTCCCGTGTCCATTTTAAAACTAAGAAGTTTTTCAACCAAGAAAATCCTATTTGGCAATGTTTTTGTCAAAAACATCCCGTCAAGAGCTTCCCACAATTCCTTAATAGTCTTATGTTCATCAACTTGTCTCACAATATCATCAGACAAATGTAGAATGATAGAACTATGTGCAATTTCATTCATATCAGCAATTTCATCAGGTTTAGCTTTTAATGCATTGGGGTATGTGCTTAGGTCATCAAGTGCTTTAGCAACTCTTTCTTGAATTAAAATGGCTTTCATTTTTTGCTTCCAAACCGAGTAATCTCCCTTTCCATCAAATGATAACAATTCCACTTTCGACCCCATGACGGGTGACTTAAAGGGAGATACCGATTCAACAAAAATCACTCATATACAAATGCAACCTAAACCAATCTAACACCAAAATCGCTTTCCAATATGATACAAATCACAACACATTCAAGCGCACATCAATATTTACCAATTCCAATCTTCTTGTGTCAAAGACAAGTCATACACAATGTATCAACTGTAACGACCTGCTCTACTTTAACATGATATTGTCTGCTTTGGGCCTAACTCGCACAGTTTTATTCTTAGGTTCTCACCCAAAAGGCCTCATATCAGATGGAGTGGGTCTCTTAGTATATAAATTGGTCTCTTTTTCTCTACCCAAGCGATGTGGGAAAATGAGTTTGAATATAATTTAGGAGTGATGGCTTCTCTTAATATTTTTACATAGATTTTTATAACAAGTAAGAAAGAACCATCTAGAACGAAGTACGTGTGACATTTAAATTTCTAGTTCTAAAGAACTGGAATTGAAGGAGATCGTTGTGGTGGGTAGAATGCTTGAATCTTCAACGGCGTTGTCTCGAATTAAATATCGTGGAAAGATTAAACAGGATGTGGTGGAAGAATAGAAAATCAAGATGAAATTATAATTGTTTTAAACAGTTAAAAGGTGGGGTTTTATGGTAAATTTATTGTGGTGCATTAATCAAAATGATAAGTTGTTTGTGGTGAATATACAATATAGTGTAGAAAATAATTTTCGTAGTTGTAACATGATTACCCTAAATTATTTTAGGGCAATTATATTCCACCATGAAAATTAATTTCCACACCACAATTTAAGATAATCTTTTATTTACCTAAATAGCCACGAGTAGAATTACATTAAAAAAAAAAACCCAACTAAAATTATTTTTTTTAGTATAATTGTCATCACATTGTTTTAATTCTACACATTCTTAATTTACCGATAATTCTCTTGATATTGATCAACCATGCAGGTTACATGGCTATGTGGT
>CAVNYN010229681.1:0-15479 GCA_963692815.1 Nyctanthes arbor-tristis
CTACAATCTCACAAAGAGATGCTCACAAAGAATACAAGAGAGAACCCTAAGAGAACATACAATAAAAGAGGTGAAGAGGCGTAAGCATTTCTCTCTGCCCTAATCTGAAGAGTGTAAGCCTTTTATATGATAGATGAATGGCTGGGATGCACCTTGGATATCCAATGGCCCAAAGTGTAGCAACGGTTTTGAAAAAACGTGTTTGCAACCTGACTTTATTTGTTTTAAAATAAAACAACTTCTACAGTGCATTCGGGTTTTTGCAGACATTTGGTGTGTGAAATATTTTGGCTTATAAATCTAATCATGAGAAAAGTTAAAATCACTAAGCAATATACACTGGAACATATTTTCTCATTCAAACGCTTAATAAGGATTAGTCTCGAACAACGGCTACAGAAAATCAAAATTGGAATTGTGAAGTTAAAAATCCTGCAGGGAAATATGATTCGATGGGACTATAAACATTCATATCCCTGAAGAACAAATCGTTGGAAATCAGGTAAGACTTTGCTAATAGTAAACAACATCCAGTTACATATTTACATGAACTGTCATTCTATTCCACTAAAGACGCAAAACAGAGAATTTCTAAAGAACTCTTCATTTTCTATTTACCTGAAGTTTACTTGTCTTAAGGAATAGAATGTATTTTCAATTTTTTTCCTCCAAAGTTACTTGTAAGCAGAGCCAAATCTGCTACTAATCTTTTTGTTTGATGGAAAGCCTAGCAGCACTCTTCGAAAGCAGCAGATCTTTCATTTCTTTGTAGGCCTTGAGTTCCTCGAGTGCGTCAGTTGTTTGTCTAGGCATGAAAAAGTCAGAAGCTTTTCCAACTTCAGTCTTAGAGGATTGACTGATGTAACTAGAATTTTGGCGCAGAGGAGGAGCTGTTCTTAGCATGTGTACAAGGACCCCAACAGCTGCATCTTGAGATCTTTTGGCAGTCGAGGATGCTTGGGGTGAATCATCTGACTTATTCCGCCCATCGACATTCTGGCTGGAGACCAAAGGTAAACAAGATTACACATGTCAATTCACAAATAAATACTTACATACAAGAGGCACCCATCAATATGTTGCTAATTTTGAATCTAACAGAATTGAGAACATTGTACAACGGCACTGGAACACTTCCTATTTTCTTGAAACGAAGAATAGAATCAGTCCAGCTAAAGAATAAATACTCAAGCGAAAAACGAGCTGCCGTACCGTGAGCTACATGGAAACGGGTAATATAATCCCACCAATTATCACAAATAATCAATTGAAAAGAAAGATGCCATATTATGAGCTACTTGATTCCCTTGCAAGGAATGGAAAACAAGAGGCACAAGTAGCCATTGCTCCTAAGCCTATTATGCACGTAGCAAGTTGGTCTCGAAGGAACAAGTGATCTTGAACATTTCACTACAGTTGCACACTTGGTCGCTAATGAAGTAAACTGTCCACACATGGAGCTTCATAAAGTTAGACGTGATAGTCATGTGACAATTTTGTAGAAATCTGGAATATTTTACCTTGGAGGCTCATCAATCAACCACAATAAAATGGTTGAGGACCAAGTTTCTAATCGGGCAACAAGTTGAAGACCAAAGAAGCAGTTTCAAACAAAATTTACTATAAAAATGAGACCAGAATAAAGAAAATGCAAAAAAGAGCCAGCCAACAGATCTCATCTTTCTGACCCCAAAAAAATAAACAATAAGAAAATAATAGCAAACAGTAATAATAATGGGAAAATATAAAGAACGGATACTAACTCAAAACAGTTTTTTTGCTACTTGATAAAAAAAGAAAGAAATGCAATTCGGAAAAGTTTTATTTTGTTGAGATGTCGAATGAGATTTGGTCCATATGATTAAACCCGTAATTAATTCAAAAATACACAGATGCTCTACACGAAATTTGGAAAATTGGTTTTAGATTGCCAAAGTAGAAATTAGCTTGCTATTATTCTTCAATTGCACCAAGAATTGGCAATTGAGAACATAATCTTATTTAGAATCACAGGTACTGCAGGAGTAACTTGAGTGTAAAATGGAAATAAAGGCAAGTAAATAATTGCAGCACAAGGCAATTCCAACCCAGCAACATCTATGCAGTTAACAAAAAAAAAAAAAAAAAAAAAAACTCGTCATTATTTCAAAAACAGATGGTAAAAATCAGGGCTCTGTAACTCCGTCACCTATGCATGTTCTTATAAGACTGAATAAATCATAACCATAAAAGAACACAGAGAAAGCAAAATAAAAAAAGTACAAACACTCCCCATTTCCATCACTTCCTATCAGTATTCAGCTGATCCAGGTTAACTTTAATTCGGATTTCAGATTGAGGCTGGAGAATATCTATGGCATCAATAACCAGATGGTACGAACAAAAAGGGCAGAAGTATTTAACGTAGGATCTATTGGTTTAATACAGTAAGGAAAATCTCAAAGCCCTAGCCCAGAGGCATAGCCAAGAGATAATAGAAGGGGTAGTTGGAACTTGACAATCCCTATCCGAAACACTAGATATTTTTTTTTTTCTTTTTTTAACGGGTTACAAAAGGATTTTTCCAAAAACGGGGTAGCCACCGAGAGGTGGCCACTCCCATCTCCGCCCTTGCCCGAGCCTATACTACTGGTTAATTCTTGTTTTAATGGATCAATATTAAATATAAACATGTACCTGAGTTCAACAAGATCTACTGCTGTTAGCATCAATAGAGACATTACTGGTATTAACTTTCTCCATAAAATCTTCAATGAAGATGGAAAATTTTGGGGGGTGGAGTGGGATTGGATTGGAAATTGGGGAATACTTTACTTCTACAGATGTACTGTAATAAAGTCATTCTGCAGGAAATGTTAATAGGACGAAATGTGTCCTTAGATGTATATCATAAGCAATATTACCTGGCTTGGAAATCAGAAGGGTCGACGTCATCGAAAATAAATGGATAGGAGAAATCACAATCGCCAAATTCATCCTGGAAAGACAATCTGCTGGAGCTTCTAGAGAATCCAATGCGTGGAGAACTACTTGAAGACAAAAGACCCGAGAACCGCCCTGAATCTTCTTTCGTATCTCTTGACACCTAGGACATAAGTACGAAAAATTTAAGCAACCTCGAGAACACAACCATTGAAAAATGAAAAGAGGAAAATTAAAGAATCCCATCTACCCTTGGACCTAGGTTTGTTAGCCCAGAGCTCGGTTCTCCAGCCCTCAGTGAGTCTGGTTTCCTTGCTGACCTGACTCCAGATGACGAATCCTGGGATGAATGATCATTCTTTATGCTCCTAGGAGATAGAGGCGGAAGAGAATGCCTGTTTGGATCTGACAGATTGGGAGAAAGGTATCTTGGATTTCTCCCCATCATTGGATGTGGAATACTCATGGGAGAAGTTTCTGTATGCATACGGCTCTGTACATATGTAGGTGGGGATGGAGAAGAAGAAGGTGAAAAAGGAGGAGAAAGCAAATCATCAGGTACTGCTTTCTGATAAGCGAGTGATCTTTGGTTTTGAATTCTATGGCTGTTTACATCAGTAGGCGAAGAGGCAAACTCACATGGTGAGCGGTATAAAGGTGGAGATTCACTAAATCGTTGATTCCTTTGTGCAGAAGCATCCCCATGGAGCCCATTTGTCCAGATATGCCGACGTTGGAACGGGTATGAAGCTGGTGGACTTCCTCTCATGGACAAGGATGTAGCACCGACACCCTTCTCAGACAAAGTTGGAGGGAAGGATCTGATAGGCTCAGTAAGGGGGCTGCCAACGTAATTGGTAATGATCTCTGATGGGAATGATACAAAAGCATCCAGGTTGAAGTCAGATAGATCTTTACGGTATGTCACAGAGACAGAAAGAGCACCTTGCTGGGTGTGAATTGGAATGAAATCGTGTCTCTTCATCAACTTGTCCTCTGCCCTTGAGAAAGGAATAGCATATGTACAGACCTTGTAATTGATATCAAAATCGCAATTCTGACTTGAACCTCTTTTGCGAAAGGCCTTGTATGCCGGAAGGAGTCTCAGCATTGAATAAACTGAGCGTAAGAGTATTATTGATTTTTTATATGTCTTCCTATATGAGGCTTCGCTAATTGGATGAGCTACTGCTCTAATACATTCATGCTGAACAATCCACCTCTCTATGACTGTCTCAGTTACCACCTCTGATCCCAAAGTAGCACTAGGGTTATGCTCCAATGAAGACTTTGGCGATTCTTGCACGATTATAATATCAATAACCATGGGTTCCATGAAACTCCGGTTCCAAAAACTCCAGTTATCCATGGCAGCAGGACGATCTCCTAATACTAAATTGAACCATTTGTCACTCTTTCTCACTTCCCCACAACGGCTAGATGGACGGATGGTAGGAACCCTTGAGTCTAATACCATGTGCAAACTTTTCAAGAAAAACTGATTGAGTATTTGTTCCAACCTCCCACTTTCTCCCCGAGGATAACTGTGCAAATCCATTTCTTTATGTAAAGCAAACTTTACATCAAGTTTCCAATCTCAGATAATGAATATGTGCATCCAACCATTTTCCACATTTGGGAATCTTTCCCAAATATTAATTTCCAAAACAAAAAAATTTTCCGGGTTTTTATCCCGATCGTTTTCAATTTATTTCATCTACAGTTTTTCCATATAAAAAACTGGTAATACACGTAATACAAGCTCCTTAAAACCCATGTGCTTATACCTGAGAATCATCCAGAAAATTATAATTAAAGGAAGAAATATTTCTTAACAGGATCAAAATCGGTGATGCAATTACTCAGCTAAAAGTATGAACAATGCTAAATTTGTAATTTCATGCAATAAAAAATTCTGTAATTTATGGAATATATACATATGAAAACTAAATGATTCAAGACCTATGCATGTCAAAATTTAGCATTAAAAGAAAAGGAGAAAATAATTTTGAAAAAATGAAATATAGATCGAAGATTCTTGCATTTCAAATCATTATGAAGAACCCATGATTAATTCCACGCCACACTAACCGATTAACCAGAAATACAATCAAACAAGTAAAAGATGACAAGATTCATAAAATCTGCCCGGCTTTTCATCATAATAGACTAAAAATAATGGATAACGAGTAAAATCACTTACTTGGGAGAACAGGATTTCTTGAAATAAAAGAGAGGCGCGAGATCAGAAAGAGAGAATTTAGAGAGTTTTAGAGAGAGATTGCGTAGAATGCAGACTGCGGACTTGTTGGCATCCAAGGAGAGGGAGAGAGAGGGGGCTCGATTTTTATGGTAGTTTAGATTTAAATTAAAGGTTACTTAATGATGTTTTTTGCTATGAATGAATGATTACTTTATTGTTTTTAGTAAAAAAGTTACTATGAATGGACTTGATCAATTTTGTTAAGGTAATTCTAGGCGGAAATGGATAGAGATATTATTATGTGACATTCTCATGTAGTATATATTTATTAAGTAATGATGACGTAGCTATTTTTTTATCATCCAATATAAATGAGTCACTTAAGAATATCCCCTTTTATGTCCCTTAGAATTTCTCATTTTGTTAGACATTAATCCATTATTATTATTCTAATAATATGATTGATTTAATTAATTTCTTTTTTTTGTATAAAAAAATAATTTCTATTTTTATTTGTAGTATTATTTTTTTTTTTTTTGTTGAAACAGATTGTATACTTCATTTCATTGTGTATGGAGACTAAGGTCATTAATAAAGGATTTCTTGTAGTCCTTTTCTTCTTCTGTGGAAAAAAATTGTAGAAGCAAACTCTTTTGTGGTTCCCAGCTGCACGAATTCAAGTTCGTATGCTCTCAAAGTAAATGGATACAAATTGGAATGGATGTTAGGTTATTTAAAAGAATAAAATAATCAAAATCTAAATTATCATTTCACTTTGTTCATATTCAATATAGGCGTAGTCGGCCAAAATTTTCTTTTTAAACATATCATTATTGCCATTTCTCCTATTAACTTTTTATATATGCGTCACATTGACGTACACTTTCTGCTGGATTGACGTAGAAAATAATAAAATCCGGAGCATGATGTATGCTATACCATATCGATAGTTGTTACATCACTAGTTTTTAAGTTTTTGTTTTATAAGTCGAAAATACTGCAAGGCAACTTGTTATAATTGGTAAATATATCTCGTTACTTTGAATCTTTGAGTAGATGAAGCAATTATTCAAGCCATATATAATAATAATTTACTTATTTTGTTTCTTCTAATTTACCAAATTGAATAATCCTTGTGTCTACATGTACTTAGTGCAACGTACTAAGATTTTTCCCAAAATACATACAAATCAATGAATTTCATTGTGAGAAGAAGGCAAATTCAACTTCTCCTTGTAGCTTCATAGATGTGAAAGAGGCAACCGAAAAGAAAGGTGTAGTTATTGCATGTGTCCATGTACGATTCCATAAACATGACCTAATTAAAAATTGTCTTGGCACACAAAAGGAAACAGACAAATTGTTCACCTGTCCAATTGTGCAATGAATGAAATAGATTTGTAGATTTGAATTTATCTCAAAACGTGATAAATCAATCAAACACGTTGTATAATATATCTTGAATGATTGTTACCATCCAAAAGTCAAGTAAACATCTTATCAAAAGGTGAAATTTTTGATATTTCAAAAAAAAAAGAAGGTGAAATTATTGAAAAATGTGTTGCACAAAGTTAGTCTCCCCTAATGGGGAATGAACACCTAAAGTAACCATAGATGCCTTCGCGGACCATCTATTCAAGCCCATAATTTGCCTCTCAACTAAATGGACTTAAAACGACAGAGGCCGAGAGCTCAAGTCAAGTAGTCAATGACTTGACTTCTGTATTTCTCTTAAGCTAGACTAGATGACTTCTTCATCTTATAGTAATACTAATAATAATACTCAATCTATCACAAAAGGTACCGTGATTTTCAATCTGAAAAATTGTTGTATCTCTTGCGGTGCAATATTTATATTAATGCCCTGTTCTACTTCCTTTTGCCATCAATTCATTTAATAATTTAATAAACAAGGGTTAAAAAAGTGTTCTACAATGGCTTTCCTTTTTCATTCTCCCACTATAATTGTTTTCCTTCTCTATCTCCTATAATAGCATAAAATTGAAGTGATAAAACTTTAACATAGGATCATATAAAAATTCCTTTGGCCAATTAATGATAATATTTATTTTCACACATGGTCGTGGACGATTAGTTATTCCAATGGTATTACTCAGGGCCGGTCCTTCTATGAGGTGTGTGAGGCAACCGCCTCAGGCCCAACACTATAAAGGGCCCATTTTAGTTTATTATACCCTAATAACTAATCCCTTATGTCATTTAACAGGGCTTAAAATTTTAAACTACTCTACATTTGACAGGGTTGAAAATTTTAAACCACTCCACAATTGACAGGCCATTTTACGTAAGCTTAAAGGGCCTAATGATAATACCGTTCTAAGAAAGCTAGTCCAACCCTTTTATAGATCACAAATTGGGAGTTGCCAATGTAAAAAAACGATGTGGAATCTTAAAACAAGGCCAACTTTTGTTTCAAAAAAAAAAAAAAAACAAAGCCAACTTACCCAACTGTGACCTTTCCTCTCACCAGAAGATCTTCAAAGTCGATATCAATTATCATATAGATGTTTCCATCGCTTGACTTAATGCTGACAGTCGCAACCTTTCCCGCTACACGCGCAATGCCCGAAAGCTTCGTGGGGACTACTTTACGACGACGGACGACCGCCCATAGGGGGTTTACTGCACAAGGCCCCTGCAGAGGAAAAGCTTTATCCCAGTGAATAGAGGATGCTCAGCTCCGCACAACTAGACCTTCGGGATTTTGTTGGGGTTCATAAATGCATTGATCCAGTTGAAGAACCTGCTTCAGAGCGACTACTCCGCCTAGCGTATCTTACTGCCCGCACCGAGTTCTATATGCTCGGTTCCACAATCAATCCCAGATTCATCTATTTGAGAGAGGTCCAATTCCGCGCTCTTCTAATTGCTTAGAAGGGTTCTTGAACCCTTTACTTTACATCTAGGGCTCATCGAAGCCCTATTTTGTATATTAAGGAATAGGGCTATCAAATGGTCGACTGTGAAAGGGTTGGGGCGAATCCCCCTTCCCGGGGGTTCGAGGACAGCGGCCCTGAAAATTTTTTTTATACTACGTATCTTGATTTTTTTTATCGTGATCTTTAAAGGCTCTTCTCAAATTATACCAATCTCTAAATCCATCACTAGCCAATTTAAAAATTCCTCAATCTTAAACTAAACCAATAAACTAGTAAGACATTAAACATCATCCAAAATTCATCCGTCCCTACGTTACTTGTTATGGGGTCTACTTTTTAGAGCTCGCCTACGGCCCCAGTAACAACAGGACCAGCATTGGTATTATTTACTTAATTAAAGATTATTTGTTTTGAAATTACCTTTTTTTTTGTGATTTGAAATTACTGTATATGTAGTTCTTGTGGAGGGCTTCTTGACGGGGTTTCTTGGTGGCTAAAAGAGTTGTTTTCCGAACCTTGATGCTACAAATTGGTTAATCTCTCTCGTTCTCTCCCTTGCCCTGTTCATCGTTATGTTTCTCTTATTCTGATACCTTGTTTGTTGGGCATTTTTTGTAAAGGAAGGTGCCCTTGCTATGGGCCTCGTATTTTGTTTTGTATATAAAATGACTCATTTCCTCTTTAAAAAAAAAATTGATTTACTGTATAGTAAGTTTCGTTAATTTCAATGCTAATTCTATATATAAATTATTTATTCTAACATAGTTAAAATTTTAGTTTTGCCTTTGCATTCAACATTTCGTCTAAATATTGTAGAGAATCAAAGTGTATCTAAAAATAAAAAAATACATATGAATAATTGAATATGCTATTTTTCTTATTCTTGTCAACATCCACTTAAATAACAATATGACTTAATCGAAATGACGAGATTTTAATATGTACTCATACAAACAATTAATTGGTCAAACTTAACTATTTTAACGATTCAGTCAAGAACATACTCAAAAGAAAAAAAAAAGAAAAAAAAAAAGCTTAATAACAAATTATTCATGAGCTGTTTTTATAAGACATTTAGCGAAACTAAAATTTCTTTCTTTCTTTTCTATTTTTTTAATAGATTCATCTAAAGGGCTAAGTCGTTTTTACATCATAGGAAGGGTGGTGGATTTGATTGTGAAATTATAACATTGAGATATTTTTCAATTATTCTAATTATTCGGTAATATAATAAATCAACGAATAGTTGAAGATCATTGCAACTCGGATATTCGCAAAATCAACGAATTGTATTTCAATGACTTGTATTAGAGATAGTCTACGCTCCAAGAGAATGCCGTTGACCAGAAAAATCTATAGGAATGATACGGTTTAGATCCATCAACAGTTCTACTTGTTGACAAAAAGAATGGTTGCATTATATACCTAACAGATGGAGTTTTTGGAGATGACCAGCTAGTGGTCTAAGGAACAAAGTTCTACATCAAGATTCGAGGGCGAATCTTCTCGACTCTGGGGAGAATGATGAAATATTCTAGAAGGTCCATTATATATTTCTTTTGTTCCAAATCAACCTATTAGTATATTACTAGATTTGATTATGAAATTATAACATTGAGATGTTTATCAATTATTCCAATTATTTGGTATTCTGATGAATCAACGTCAGTGCGAAATCATGAACAAATGAAAGAGTTCAAGTATAATTCGTTGATTCTGCGAATATCTGAATTGTAATAACCTTTAATTATTTGTTGAGCCATCAGAATACCAAATAATTAGAATAATTGAGAAATATCTCAATGTTATAATTTCATAACCAAATCCACCACACTTCCTATAATATCAATAGCGATTTAAATAAGAAAATAAAACCCTAATAATATAATAATAAGCCGACTTGGAACCCCATATATATATATATATATATAATAGGCATTCTAGAATATTCCTCCACCATTAAGCACGAACATGTATTTTAATTTCCACATCAAATATTTTTCATGGCATTCAATTGAGTATGGAATTTTCTTTTACTTGAAAAAAATAGAATGCAACAAAATAATATTACTAATAAATAAATAGGCAGTTAACAACTACGCTGTAGGTTGGATTAATCAGGCATCATTATACCTCAACTATTAATGTTAAATAAATTAGATGATTTTATTACATAAATTGGTATATTTATTTAAAAAATATTCGTTAAATCTTACCTTAATTTTAGCCGATGTAATTACACAACCATAAAACAATAAAATTTTTACAAAAGTAAAAGTGAATTAAACACATCGTCTTGATTTTTTTTTTAACCAATTATGCAAAATTTAGTTAGTTTGATATATTCTAGAAAATTTGCTCAAATTTATAATAAGATACAAAAAAAATCATTAATTTCATATATAAGTATTAATTATTAGATCGAGTTTGGAAAACAAAATCTTTCATATTGATATTTTGTTTATCAATATAATTATTATATATTTAATAATTATTATACTGAAAGAATAATGTTATATAGCACCACTGATATCAAATATTAGTACACATGGTAACATGTGATTAGTTAAATTAAATGACTCATATATGCTTGCTTTTAACTTCATATCATTTGACGCTGCATATATTGCCTTATATATTGGTATTTGGCAGTAATGATGCTATACTATATTACTTATTCTAAAATCATGCCTTTTTAAAAAAAAATTATATGTTTATTTAATAGACTAAAATATCAACAGTGTAACATGGATATCTGCACATAATAAAATAGGTATTACCTATTTAAGGGGATGTTTGATCCTCTTTACCATTTCTCTTTATAATCTCATTTACCACTGATTTGACCACTGATTTGACTACTTTTCATCTATAACCATAAATTTCAAATTTATATTAAATCTACACCACTCATTTCACCTCATTAAAATTTCTCTTTATAATTCAATTCAGATAAATAGTTTCAAACAACCCCTAAAACTTAAAATGATAAGTGTGGTGGGTAAGATTTCATGGGTATGATGTATTTTTATCCGAAATGTACCAATCATACTAGTGTTAAGGTACATGTTCAATACACAATATTTGGCAGTCAATAAATAATATCAAATAAGTTAGATGATATAAAAAATAAATTATAATAAAAATATTAAACGGGCAAATAAGTAGGTACAAAGAAACATCTTATTACCTGTTACTATGGAAAATTTCAAATAGATGTGATAAAGAAAGCGAACAAACTCAATAACAAATATTGTGTTAAAGATTTCAAACATTTTTATTAGTCTTGAAAAGATTAGTTTTAAATGATTGTTTTAACAATTTTACTAAATTGGATTTCATTTCATTTTTGTTTTGCAGTTCTTAGTATCCTCCATTTTGGTGATTACCCTGTACAATCTAGTTTTACAGAGCGAGATAATCTAAAGTGAATATTCTCGTAAAAAGCATAAATAAGAAATTAACACGCAACCTGACAAAAGCTTGGGAAAATAAAAATTAAGACCACACAATTTTTCAATAATAGGCGAAAAGGTGAAGACCTTTGGTCCTACTTCTTATTAGTTACTATTATGGTTTTTATGTCCCGGTCACATTCACTACAACCAATGAAGAAAATTAAAAATTATATAAATCAACTGGTTATAAAAGAGGGGAAAACCTTTTTCAGAAAAAAAAGAGGGAAAAAAATTTCTTATCATATCTCCATTTGCGGTCCCGCACTTATATTGAACTAATTGGAAAAAAAAAAAAAAAAAGAAAGAAAAACCACCACCATTAAGTGGCCAAATCTCCTACTCTAGCGGCAGAATCTTTCTACAAAATCAATCATTGGTTTTTTTAGAAATTTTGTCTAAGAGTATGCTCACATAATCTGGCTTTGAAAAGAACCGTCCTCTCCTACACGGGGAGGACGGCTGATTTGGCACATGATTTGGCGAGGAAATGGAGCCACCGGGGAAAAAAAAGGCTGATACAAATGCGATTCTTCCTTCATAGCCACAACCCCCCTCCAAAACACTAAAAGTCAGAACGCCATTCCTCTCCCCACCTCCACCCTTCTGCGTTCGACCCCCTCCACCCTACATTCCGACCGTCGATCTCCAGTTCTCCGTTGTGCGCTGCACTCGCGGAAAGCACGCCATAGTCAACGCTTAGTTAGCCTCTGACGAAAAGTTCATCCAAACCCCTGTGAAAAAACCACTCTAACGAATTAGTTTGCTTGCAACCGAGAATCGGAGGTGATCGGTGAAACTTGCCTCCAATCGTCGCCAGTGCACCCCCACTGTCCACCCCAAATTTGATGGTTTCTTTTAAGTAAATTTGATGGTTCTGATAAAATAGGGACAGCAGAAACTCTTATGCACAAAAGTTTGGGGAAATTGGGGTGTGGGGGTGGGGAAGGTCGACTGTAGAAGGCTGGGAGGGGGGGTGGGTATTGCGGGTTTTACATTTTTAAGTGGAGGGACCACTTTGAAATTGGGGAAGAATTGCTTCAACCTTTTTTTATTTTTTTGGCCCCATTTCCTTTGTAAATCAGCCGTCCTGTCTATATAAAAGATGACTGCTGTTCTTTTTGTAGAAAAATTCTATGCTCACAATGGGTAAAGAATGAGATTGATTAGATATAGACTTGTTTGGAAATTTTTTGAAATTATTGATTAGATTGAAAATTTGTTATAATAAATAATACTAAAAATCATGCATCATTTACTACTCAATTTAAATTTTAAACACGTGATAGAACATTATTTAATTACATATTTGATGTGATGTAAATCTTCATATTATTTTAATCATTACATCCATATGACACAATTAAATGTCGATATCTTTATAAATTTTAATTTTAAATTCATCACCTTGTATACATTTATACATCTAGTAGGTGATTATTTTTAAACAAAGTACCTTGTATCAAATTTGGATTAGACATGACCTCCCTCCGTGCGTCCTGCGTCTTTTCCACCTGACATCCATAGGGTGATTATTTTCGAAGTTTAGAATGGTAATTGCCTTTTCACATGTACACAAACCCAATACAGTGATATATTATTCTCTTACCTAACAATGCAAATAAAAATGTTTATAAGTTTTTCTTTGACTTTTTAAATACAAATGAAATTTTGTTTTTCTGGTTTAATAATTTTTATTAGATAGTTTAATATATCTTGTAGATATCAAGAAAGTATAAAAGACATGTTTATACAAAAATTTTCAAATCGATGGAGATTAGTGAAGTACACTTTTCTTTTCGAAAATATAGTTAAAACTATATTCTCGTCTTTCAACTAAGGGACAGTTCCGTTATTTCCTTTCTCTCATTTATCTCATCAAATACGAATGAAATAGCTCATTTTCAAAAGAAAGGATATAAAAAAATTTTCTTTGCAAGAAATGGAATTGGAGATGAAGTCAAATTTCTTTCGCTTACTTTCTCTTCCTACAAACATAGCATAACAAATAAGATAGATACATAATAATAAGCTATCACGATCCCAACTTATAGGCATAGCATGCCTACGTTGTTTCCTTCCATTTTGGTCCCTATCTTTTATTGCACGTGTATAGGGCTCAGATCTCATCATATAAAGTGTAGCACTCTTTACATATAATAAAAATTTTATGCTAACATAATAATACTATTATCGGAACTGAATACCTTTTTACAGTGAATATGTGTTTAAAATTGTGTGATGATAGCATTATAAGATAGCAATAACCAAAATACACCTTTTTTAAGGGATAACCAAAATACACTTTCTTGTCATTAAAAACAAAATTTGTAATATATCTTTTATTTCACTTGATTGATCATTCTTGCCCGTGGCCGGCCACTGTGAATATTAGAGCAATATTAATGTAAGGAGAGAAAAACTAAGGGTAAAAAATTTATTTTCAAAAAATGTATATAAGAAAAACTAGGACGAGAGGAATAAAAAATTAGACACGTAATGTTATTTAATTAGATGGAATAGATTTGTGGGACAAACTCAATGGGTGGCGGAGGGAAACCCATCATTTACCACGCCCAAATAAAAAAATAGCATTTAAAAATTGCATACATTATTTAAGTTTTTTGAGGCGGGGTGGATTTGAGCAACCCCCCGCCGCCCAAATAATTATCCTCTTCAATCGGAAGTCTATGTCGTCGTGTCATTTTCACTTGTTGTATTATTTTCATTTTTTATTTGATTTGGTTTTATTACTAATTGCAATTAAAATAAGAGATAAATCAAAGCAGAGAGAAGAAATTTGGTACAGACAAATAGGTACATTGAACCTGGACACACCCAATATTTGCCTATAAAACCCCTTCTTCAGTAATGGTGTCCCTCGGCAATTCATCGTGTGTAATCGCCTCTGAAGGGCTCAATTCCTCGGCTCACTTCTCTCACTCACTAATTCATCATTCGTTTGCCATGGCTCCCACAATTGCGGTGCCATCCACCCATATGAGGCTGCACCACCACCACGTCGCCAGCGAGGCGTTGAAGACAAGAAACGAGGAATTGGAGAAGGAGCTGAAGCAGAGTAAAGAAAGGGAGGAGAGAATGAAGCAGGAATTACAGAGAACGTGGGAGCGGCTGAGAGTGGCGGAAGAGGCGGAGGAGCGGCTTTGCTCCCAACTCGGAGAATTGGAGGCGGAGGTGCTCGATCAGTCTCGGGGTTACAGAGCCCGAATGATGTCGTTAATGGATCAACTCTCTGCCGCACAGAAACTTCTCCAGGAATCTTCCCTTGTTATCCCCAATTCTAGATGACATTTCAGATGTAGAGTTGCACTGTGTTTATGAATGTGAAAATATGGATGGTTTTTTGAAGCTTTTGATTGTTTTTTGAATCCTCTTCTGGGTTTTCTCTAATGTAATGTAGTAATCGGAAACTTGATGCCTGCATTCGGAGCGCTGCATTGAGTTTTTGGTTGTGTGGGTGGTGTGGGTGATGTGGGAGATGAGTTTTAGGGTGGAGATGAAGAGGAGAGAGAAAATATAGTTGAAAGAGAGGAATTTATGGGAAAAGAGATAACACATTCAAATTAAGGTAATGATAAACTTTTATATTAGTTCAGTAATTAGTCTACTGGTCTTGTATTAACAAGAAGGGTAAAATTGTTAATTAAGACATTTAAATAATTTGAACTTTAGATATTTTAAAGCTAAAATTATAAACCGTGAATTAATTGGTAAATCAACATTTTCTTGCCTATATTTTTCTTATGTTATGCATCTTCCATATCACTCTGACATTCATTGGCGTTGAAGATGCTTGTGGAGAATGTTATTTTGACCTCAGTCCAACAAATTTGAAAATATGAACTGATAGCCGAAACAAGATCAACAAATTTGCGGGTGCGAAGAAAGTTTTTCCATATGAGGTGATAGCTGTAAAAAATCATGTAAATTCGTAACCTCAACAAAATAAAGACATTGGAAGGTTTAAATCCATTATTG
>CAVNYN010229690.1:0-39673 GCA_963692815.1 Nyctanthes arbor-tristis
CTTAATCATTCATGTAACCAATTTCTATAACCGATGAAGAAATTGACATATATTCAAGTAATTGTCAACTAAACCAAAAATGTCTTCAAATTCATATAAAATGTCTCGAGTAGACATTCCATTATTCATCGATTAATTATAGTTGAATATCAAAACCAATTATTAATCCGAAAATATCCCTATTTCAACTAGAGGAATTTCACGGGATGTTACAGATAAAGTATTAATCGAGTACATAAAAGGGTAACTATTAATATGTTATTAATAAAACATTAATTTAACGGGTCAAATACTAAATCAAAATTGTATATTTACTGATTTTGTTATACAAATCTGATGTCACGTATCTGTGCAATGCATGGGCAAGATTTTTTTCGATTCTACCATTGACAATGACATTGGTGTTGTATGATATTTTTTGGTATCTTGGTATCTCGTCTTTTAAGAGACTTTATTTGTTGTATTTAGTGATAGTTATAATTTATTTACATTTTCAGCTTTTCATCAAAGGTAGGCACCGGTACAATATAAAATATAATATTATATTCTTTTACAATACTACAATGTAATCATACATAAATACATACATGAATGAAATGAGTTGTGTTATGTGAATATTTTTTGGGCTTTTCTATATGAGTTCAATCCAATTGACGACGTTATCTTTCAATATTCTTGTTGGCTCTCTTCACAATCCGAATTTTACTATCAAAATTTATTGTCATAGTGAATTATATGAATCTCTTTTATTTTATCAATTATCTGAGATATTTTTTGTTTCCATTGTCACTAAGGAAAAAAGAAACGTAAATTATGGCAGCAATAATTGTATCAAATGTCATTGAATTTTTACTTTACTTACAAATTAATAAATGATGTTTAGCTGTCAATAATTAGATCAAGAATTTTAATTTAACAGGAATTAGGTTTTTCCACTTTAATTATCAATAATTATATCACTAAAGTTATACGTAATGACAAGAATGTTACTTTGTTAATGCTATGTTATTGATCATCATCAAATTATAATATCAAATAATTACTGAATATGAAACATAGAAGAATAATTTTAGGGTTCACAAAACATTTAACGTCTATCTTAACATATAATTTTAAATAAATTTTAACTGATTGTCATGTATCACAGAGATAGTCATGCTATCATTTCATCATATTCTAATAACAGATTCCATTGTAAATCTTTACAAATCCGAATTCTTGAATACGATACGATACTCTATAATTTTAGCCATAAGTTGAAAAGATAAAGATCAGTATTCCTAGTTTATTGTTACGAAATTTTTATCATTTGACTATATTGTGTAGTGGCACGACACTTATAAATTCTATCAGGATCAGATGCAAACGACAAATTTTTTTTTTTTTTGTAAGCAAGACTCTGATACTATTTGATCTAAGACTTTCTTTTACAATCCAAGTTACATCTGTAAATGTCATAGTTTTTATATTCTTTTATAACATTAAGTATCTAAATTTTTATTAAACTACTTTTGATGTATGACTTTTTCACTAGATCTAGATGCACGAGTGAAAATCTAATTAACCACTTAAAAGACAAAATGTTTTGTATTTTTTAATTGAGCCACACTATTTCGACAAATGAAAAGACAAAACCATTGATAAAAGGAGTTCAAGATTACCTTGATACCCCTGCGCACCATTTACAGCCATTTTGTCACCTTTTTTTCCCACATATTTGGTTAAATAGAATAATTCTTTTTACTTTACTAGTTTTTGTACGTGCATTGCACTTGTTTTGCATTACTTTTCTCTTGAATCCGTTTGGAATTTGTTATCATGATGGTGATATAATCCTATTTATCTCGCTGAAAGTTTGTCAAAGCTTAAAAACTAGGTGGAATTAGTTCTAAGTAAGAAAAAATTATGGATTTTACACAACATTGTATAATTTGATATAAGGATCATAAAGGAAAAGGTAGTTTCCAACTGGAAAAACAAGTGAAACCATAAGATATACATGGAGATTTCACACAAACGTGAATTGTATAGTCGTAATTGTATGGTGAATGAAAAGTAGAATGAGAACCAACAACTTTAAATCAGCAAAATGTTCTACCATTGATAAAACAAGAAATAAGAAAGAGGAAAAATTGAGGGTTAAATAGACTCAGCCAAGTAGTGGAACCGCAAAAATTCCTAAAAAATGGTAGTTTCCTACAATTTGTTTCTCATACTGGTTATGGATACATTCATTTATTGCAAGTAGGTTGTAGCCATGTTCCTACAAATTCTTCCTAGTCTGACACATCCCATCTACGATAAACACCAAAACACCATCTTAGAAAGAGACACATATAGATCATAATACATAGTCACGTTAGATTGTACATTTTTCGTTGCATGCCAAAATGAAACCCTGCGTGATCTACTTGTTTCACATTCAATATAATTCATCAAAATCCATCATTATAAGATAAGCTAGAAGCATACAGAAAGAATGATTATCGCAACAAATGACAAAGATAGAGCAACAAAAGCAACTATAGCATTTCAAGCACTAAAGATACCTAGCTAGAAGACAACTGTGCAATTCAAGTACAAACCCAGCAACTTGACCAACTAATTTCTCAGCAACATGACCTGCTAATTTCTCAATTATCTTGTTTGAATTTTACACTGTTTAATTGATACCTAAAACTTATCTTGACTGGAATTCTTCAGGTAGAAAAGAACATGCAAAAGGCATTTATTGTCATAACATCACAAAGAACTAATTTTTAATGAGCTTAACTATTTAAGTGCCATCAGAAGATAACCGAACATCTTATAAAGGCCAATCATTGAAAGGAAATTTAGATGTTTCTTAGATTACTATAAGCATTTATAAGTGTGTTAGCAAAGCTTAAAAAGGGAGGGTGATTATAAGTATCGAGACCCACTATCTTTCTTAGATTAGATTCATCATGAATCCCACTCCAATTGCTCATGCTCTATCTACTTTCTAGACAAACATTACTTGAGAAATACAAAATAATTGAGCGCCATGCTAACAATAGTTTTTTTTTTTTTTTAACTTTTTTCTTTTTCATGTGAAATAAGAGCAAAAAGAAATTTGGATATCAAGAAGTGCTTTACCTAAAACTGTCAATGAGAACAATTACTTCAAATGCCAGCAAGGGAAGGCAATTTACAAGTTCACTGAGGTGAGTGGGCTAAAAAGGCATGTAAAACAAAGAAGATTCAATCTTCAAACTCACCAATAACAATCTTCATCAATTTTAGGAAATATCTCAAAATAATTGTGTATGTGTGCATATATATGTGGTTAATTTAGCATTTTGGCTAATAATGTTAAGACTAAAATCATGTACAGCAAGTATCTCCACTTTAAAATTACCTCTTCTAGGATTATTCGTCATCTCTATGACAAAGTCACTTATTATTATTATGGCGTCCATTGATACCTAACCTCGTCCACAATTTATAGCTGGTTAAGCTCTGTTATCATGTCGTCCCCATAATGATTTATGGTCGACCATGCTCAGTTCTCTGAGGATGTCAAATATCTCTTCAGTTCCCACTAGACGATCTCTCCAGATCGCTCTTTAGTGTGGTGTTTAGTTGACCTCTTAGCTGGTTTATGTCCACTCTCAAGTGATACTCAGATCGTGCTTAACCGACGTACGTCCACCTTCCAGGTGGTACCCAGGTAGCTCTTAACCGAACTACGCGCGCCGGCCAAGCTGCGGTGTTCAGTTCGCCTATTAGCTAGCCTATGTATAACCGTATAATACATGAATGAGTTCCTTTCACCCCAATATGATCAATTACATAGTATGTAATAACTGGCATGTCGGTTATTGACTAACACAAAATAGAATAAAAAAAATGTGAACAAAACAGAAGAAAATGAGAGACACTTTACAATTTCTATAACAGCAGACTTTGATAGAAACCAGCACCCATTTCCACTTCTTGCAACCCAACAACAAAAAGAAAAGATAAAAAAATTAAAAAAAAAAAAAGAATGTGGAGTCTAAGCAAAGTGGAGTTATTGTCAGAATACTTGGATTTCAAGCAATGCAACATTCTAAGCAAATCATTGCAATGGTATCAAACACTTACAACCTGAAGAAATTAGGGTAGTGCTTAATCTCTAATTATCCAAGCCAACCCATCCCAACATAACTCCAATACACAATGCACAATCCTTTGCTACATGCGATCTTCTACTAAGTGAACCTTTGGTAAAAAATTTTTTAAACAAGCTACTTAAATGAGCAATTATATAATTGTCAAAACTTTCAATATGTACCTTAGTATGAAATTTTTGATGCCGTAAAGTTAATAGATATTTCTCAAAAAGGATGCAAAACAAAAATAGATAAGTATTTGAAAAGAATTTTTACATCAGCTTAGGAAAAAAAAAACAAATTATTGAGTGAACAATGTCATTAAATTAAAATTTGAACTTTTAAGTTATATTGACAAATTATAAATATTTCTTAATATGTTGTGAGTGGTATTGACTAGTATTTAGAGATGAGCACCTCTAATCAAATGCCTAAAATAAATAATTAACTCATAACAATTTCGTTATCGTTATAACGATTTTAAATATTATTAATTGAATAGCGTCGTTAAATTAAAATTTAAACTTTAAAGTTATACTAACAAATTATAAACATTTCTTAATGTGTTTTAAGTGGTATTGACTAGAATTTAGAGACGAACACCTCTAATCAATCACCTAAAATTAATAATTAACTAATAATGATTTCGATATCGTTATAATGATTTAAATATTATTGAGTGAACAGTGCCATTGAATTAAAATTTGAACTTCTAACTTATACTGACAAATTATAAACATTTCTGAATGTATAGTGAGTGGTACTGATTATTATTTAGAGATTAACACCTCTAATCAAGTACATAAAATTATAATTAACTGAGAACGATATAGTTATAGACATAACGATTTGAAAACCATTGAGTGAATGTTGTCATTAAATTAAAATTTGAACGTCTAAATTATACTGACAATTGAGAATTATTTTTTAATATGTCGTGAGTCGTATTGATTGGTATTTAGAGATGAACACATTTAATCAAACATCTAAAATTGATAATTAACTGATAATGATTTCGTTATTGTTATAATGGTTTAAATATTATTGAGTAAATAGTGTCATTAAACTAAACTTTGAACTTCTAAGTTATATTGACAAGTCGGAAGTATTTCTGAATGTGTTGACAGTCGTATTGATTAAAATTTAGAGATGAACGCCTCCAATCAAATACCTAAAAGCGATAATTAACTCATAACGATTTGTAATCATTATAACGATTTGAATATTATTAAATGAATAATGTCATTAAACTAAAATTTGAAGATCTAAGTTATACTGATAAATCACAAACATTTCTCAAGGTGTTGTGAGTAGTATTGATTAGTATTTAGAGATGAACACCTCTAATTAAACACCTAAAATAGATTATTAACCTATAACGATTTCGTAATCATTATAACGATTTAAATATTATTAAGTAAATAGCATAGTTAAATTAAAATTTGAACTTCAAAGTTATAGTGACAAATTATAAAAAATTCTTAATGTGTTTTGAGTGGTATTGATTAGAATTTAGAAATTAACACCTGGAATCAAACACGCAGTATTGATAATTAACTCATAACGATTTCGACATAGTTATAACGATTTGAATATATTATTGTGCGAATGGTGTCGTTAAATTGAACTTTGAACTTCCAAGTGATACTGACAAATCAGAAATATTTCTTAATGTGATGTGAAGTATATTGACTAGTATTTAGAGATGAACACCTCCAATCAAACTTTTAAAACCGGTAATTAACTCATAACGATTTCTAAACGTATAGTGAATGGTATTGATTATTATTTAGATATTAACACCTCTAATCATATGTCGAAAATTATAATTAACTAACAACGATATGGTTATAGACATAACGATTTGAAAACCGTTGAGTGAATATTGTCATTAAATTAAAATTTGAACGTCTAAGTTATACTAACAATTGAGAATTATTTTTTAATGTGTTGTGAGTCGTACTGATTGGTATTTAGAGATGAACACCTCTAATCAAACATCTAAAATTGATATTAACTGATAATGATTTCGTTATCGTTATAACGGTTTAAATATTATTGAGTGAATAATGTCATTAAACTAAACTTTGAACTTCTAAGTTATACTACCAAGTTAGAAATATTTCTTAATGTGTTGAGAGTCGTATTGATTAGAATTTAGAGATGAACATCTCCAATCAAATATCTAAAAGCGATAATTACTCATAACGATTTCGTAATCATTATAACGATTTGGATATTATTAAATGAATAATGTCATTAAACTAAATTTTGAAGATCTAAGTTATACTGATAAATTACAAACATTTCTTAAGGTGTTGTGAGTAGTATTGATTAGTATTTAGAGATGAACACCTCTAATTAAACACCGAAAATAGATTATTAACCTATAACGATTTCGTAATCGTTATAATGATTTGAATATTATTGAGTAAATAGCGTCGTTAAATTAAAATTTGAACTTCGAAGTTATAGTGACAAATTATAAACAATTCTTAATGTGTTTTGAGTGGTATTGATTAGAATTTAGAAATGAACACTAGGAATCAAACACGTAGAATTTATAATTAACTCATAACGATTTCGATATAGTTATAACAATTTGAATATATTATTGTGCGAATGGTGTCATTAAATTGAACTTTAAACTTCTAAGTGATACTGACAAATCAGAAGTATTTCTTAATATGTTGTGAAGTATATTGACTAGTATTTAGAGATGAACACCTCCAAGCAAACTCTTAAAACTGGTTATTAACCCATAATGATTTCGTAATCGTTATAATAGTTTGATTATTATTGGATGAATAACATTATTAAATTAAAATATGAACTTCTAAATTATACTAACAAATTATAAACATTTCTTAATGTGTTATGAGCGGTTTTGTTAGTATTTAGAGATGAACATATCTAATCAAACTGCTAAAATAGATAACTAACTCATAACGGTTTCGTAATTCTTACTATGGTTTGAATACTATTGAATGAATAACGTCGTTAAATAAAAAGTTGAACTTCTAAGTGATACTGATAAATTATAAACATTTTTAATATGTTTTGATTGGTATTGACTAGTATCTGTAGATAAACATGTCTAATCAAACATTTAAAATTGATAATTAATTCATAACAATTTCGTTATCGTTATAACGAATTGAATATTATTAAGTGAATAGCTTCGTTAAATTAAAATTTGAACTTCTAAATTAAATTGACAAATTATAAATATTTCTTAGTCTGTTGTGAGTGGTATTGACCGGTATTTAGGGTGAACACCATTAATCAAACATCTAAAATTGATAATTAACTTATAAGGATTTCGTAATTGATATTACGATTTAAATATTATTGAGTGAAATGCGTCGTTAAATTAAAATTTGAACTTTTAAGTTATACCATTTCTTAATGTGTTGTGAGTCGTATCGACAAATATTTAGAAATTAAACAAACACTTAAAATTGATAATTAACTAATAACGATTTCATCACTGTTATAATAATTTAAATATTATTGAGTGAATAATGTCATTAAGTCAAAATTTGAACTTCTAAGTGATACTGCAAGTCAGAGGTACTTCTTAATGTGTTATGAGCGTATTGACTAGTATTTAGATAGGAATACCTCTAATCATACATCTAAAAGCGATAATTAATTTATAACGATTTCGTAATCGTTATGATGATTTGAATATTATTGAATGAATAATAATGTCATTAAATTAAAAATTAAACTTCTAAATTATAATAACAAATTATAAATATTTCTTTATGTGTTATAAGTGGTATTGACTACTATCTAGAACTGAACATCTCTAATCAAACACTTAAAAGCGATAGTTACCTCATGACGATTTTGTAATCGTTATAACGATTTGAATATTATTGAGTGAATAACTCGTTAAATGAAAATTAGAACTTGTAAGTTATACTGTCAAATTATAAACATTTTTTAATATGTAGTGAGTGGTATTGATTAGTATCTATAGATGAACACCTCTAATCAAACACCTAAAATTGATAATTAACTAATAACGATTTTGTTATCGTTATAACGATTTCAATATTATTGAGTGAATAGTGTTATTAAATTAAAATTTGAACTTTTAAGTTATACTAACAAATTATAAATATTTTTTAATGTGTATTGAGTGATATTGACTAGTATTTAGAGATGAACACCTCTAATCAAACACTTAAATTGTATAATTAATTAATAACGATTTCATTATCATTACAACGATTTGAATTTTATTGAGTGAATAGTGTCATTGAATTAAAATTTAAACTTCTAAATCATACTGATAAGCCAAAAATATTTATTAATGTGTGGTGAGTCGTATTGACTAGTATTTAGAGATGAAAACCTTTAATTAAAGACCTACAAACAATAATTAACTCATAACGATTTCATAATCGTTATAACGATTTGAATATTATTGAATGAATATTGTTATTAAATTAAAATTTGAACCTCTAAGTTATATTGACAAATTATAAACATTTCTTAATATATTGTGAGTGATTTTGACTAATATTTAGAGATAAACACCTATAATCAAATACCTAAAATGGATAATTAACTCATAATGATATCATAATCGTTATAAAGATTTGAGTATTATTGAGTGAATATCATCATTAAATTAAAATTTGAACTTCTAAGTTATACTGACAAATTATAAATATTTCTTAATGTGTAATGAATAGTATTGACTAGTATTTAGATATTAACACCTCTAATGAAACACGTAAAATTGATAATTAATTGATGATAATTTCGCTATCATTATGGCGGTATAAATATTATTGAGCGAATAATGTCATTAAACTAAGATTTAAACTTCTAAGTAATATTGACAAGTCATAAGTATTTCTTAATGTGTTGTGCATTGTATTGACTAATATTTAGAGATGAACATCTCTAATCAAATATCTAAAAGCAATAATTAACTCATAACGATTTCGTGATCGTTGTAACGATTTGAATATTATTGAATAAATAATGTCATTAAATTAAAATTTGAACTTCTAAATTATACTGACAATCTATAAACATTTCTTAATGTGTTATGAGTGGTATTGACTAATATTTAGAGAAAAACACCTCTAATCATATACTTAAAATGGATAATTGGCTCATAATGATATCGTTATTACTATTTGAATATTATCGAGTGAATAACATCATTAAATTAAAAGTTGAGCATCTAAGTGATACTGATGTGTTATGAGTACATTAAGAAAAATATAAAAACAGATGTGTGCAGCGAGTACATATCATGAGATAAGAACAAGGATACTAGTAGAGCATTCTAGCTAGCCGCAAAACATTTGTTTATTCCAATATTTACCGATGAGAAACCTGTTTTCTGTGGTCCAATTTCAATAAATGGAAAAAAAAACCACGTTTTTGGTACTATTCATTGAACAATAAATTGGGGCTTTAATTTTTTATATAGTAGTGACATATAAAGGTAAAATAGGGGTTTAATGACTAAATAAATTATAAGGATTAAAATGAAATTCAAAAAGTTTTTCGTACTTTCCTCTTTTTATATATACTAGTTTTTAATTAGGACATGCATTGCAATAAATTTTTAAGGGGTATTCAAAAGTTTTTCATACATTCCCTCTTTTTGGTTCTTTTAAGCTTTTCAGTTTAAAATTTTAAAAATGCTCAAAATAAGGGAAATGAAATCATTTTTTTACTTAATATTTACTCTTGAAAGACAAGACTCAAAAAGAAAAAAAAAAGAAAAGTACAAAAGATAAGTAAAAGAAAAAAAAGAAAAAAAAGAAAGAAAAGCCAAAAAAAAAATAACATATGGATAAACAAAAGATAAGCCAAAAAAAAAGAAAAAAAAGATAAACAAAAGAAAGAAAGATAAGCCAAAAAAAAAAAAAAGAAAAGTACAAAAAATAAGTAAACACAGATATATTGCACACACATGTTTGAAAAATACATAACATAGTGATAAACATAGTAGTTTTGTACATACTCATTGTCAAAACTCATTACAAAACAAAAAATCTAAAAATTGGAAAGAATGTGAAAACACAAAAATCAAATGTAACTTTAAAGGTCACTGTTAAATAAAGCAATGCATCAAAGAAAAGATATCAAAGTACTAAAGCAAATAATACTTAATGTTACTAATGATAATTTAACAATCATATCATATATACTAATTGTATAGAACGCTTTTGAAGATTTTGATATAGCTAGACGGACTTGTTGCAATACAAATATTAAAGCACTTAGTTCGCAGTAATATAAGAAATATATTGAAATTGCAGTTTTTATTGTATGATGTAAGCAAGTAATATCTCAACATACAATTTAGTAACATAGTATCTTGAATGTAAGTATCAAAGCATTTAGTTTCTAGTAACATAAAATAAGAAGGATATTGAGACGTCTGTTTATATTATATTGATGCAAATAAGAAAAACCTAAATATACAAGGTGTGTGATTAACGAGCTTTAAAAAAAATAAAAAAGAAATAGAAGTTTCCGGATGGTGTGATGACTTGGCAAGCTTTGGAAAAAGAAAATATAGGATTTAAGCAAACCTTAAAAAATAAAAAATTAAAAAATATAAAAAATAAAAGGGCTACTGTTGAATGAACTGTAAAATGGCCGATTGACTTTTTATATAATAGTGATACCTGAGTTTTTTAATGAGTCAGCCAAGTCACATGATTGCTTATTTTGATTGGTAATATGGTTATGTACAAGGAGTCAGATTTAATTTATTAGAAATTCACATAAATAACATCATGTGACTTGGCTGATTTTAATTGATAATCTGACTTATTAAAAATTTGCCTAAACACCCCCTAAAAATATTTTCAATGACGGAGTTTACATTTCTACTTGTCATCCTTGAAATCTGAAATATGAAGAACCATTTTGTCATAAAATATAAAAGAATAATAAAAAAATGATACGTTGTAATAAATGCAATTAGTGGGATTTGCAGATTAATATTTCTTTTTGAAACTAGTTTGGGGTATGTTTTTCTTACTTATTTATCTTTCTCAACTTACTAGTATTACACCCGTTTCTTCTCTAACAATTCTTAAAATAGAACCTCATGAGACTGAAAATTCCATGCAATTACTTCTAAAAAGAAGTAGAAGTGTATAAATAAATGTCTTACTCGATAGACAATATCTACAAAAAAGAGCACTAACAAACACGCTTAAAACAAAATTTTTGAATCAAAATAGAAAAAATAGAAAAAAAATATAGCAGACGGATTAAAAAACACAAAACTCATCATTAGTAGTGGCCAAGCAACTCGTCGAATCCAGTTCACTGAGCTACCCCAAAAACATAGATTGTGGACAAAAGTTATCACTGTTTTCTAAAAACTGAAAAAACGGAGAATGAAAAAAAGGCAATTAGACAGAATTAGAAAGTGAAAAAGGGCAGGAAAACATTTTTGGCAACTTAATGCCCTTTATATATATAGATATAGATATAGATTACTTTGATTAGTTATTGCTAGCACCAAACCACTCCTTGCATAAATTAATCCATTTATATTCTCTTTTTTATTTTTTATTTTATTTCTTAATATTTCTTTATTTTTTTAAATAATGCTCAGAACTTAATTTGCAATTTTTTTTTCCACTTTACAGTAAAAGTGGACAAAAATGGCCAGTAATCAAGGATGAATGTAGGATCAAAGATTTGTGCAAATAAAGCATAAAGATAGGAGTGAAATTGTTAAAAATTCATCAATAAGAACCAATTTCACAAGTTCCCAATGTCCAGTACGAAGAAGTAGAAGAACTCTCCTCACGATCGGGTGTGGGAGGGTTGGGTTTAAAAACTTTAAAATCGAGCGAGAAGAGGAGCCGATTCGAATACCCAATTTTAGTAGTGATAAAAACAAAAGAAAAGAAATTGAAAGAGCAAGATGAGAGTGTGACGTCTTGGCTTCTGGTATTGCCCAAATGCGTCGCTGCAATTCAATTACCCTATTTCACAGTATTCGAAGTGTTGATTCAGGCTGCGAACCCAAGTGCATTTCCTTTATATATTTTGAATTTAGAAGCAATTCCATCGCACCCGGCACTCAGCAGTGGTTATCAGGTACAATTTTAGGGCTTCTGGTTGTATATTTGCTTAGTTTTTGCTTCTTGCGCACAATGATTTTCTTCATAGTTCTTTACAATTTTCTTCCATAATTGGAGCGTTTCTGTTACTTTTAATAATTGGTTATATACTGCTTTAAGCTTAACGTGGTGAAATCTCCCAGTCGAATCATAAATCACTAGTTATAATCTTACTTGCGATTTCAAAACTATATGCAATTATTTTATCCTATAAGGAAAAGCAGTAGTTTTCTTTTTCTTTTTCATTTTTTAAAATTATTTTTGCTTTCTGTTCAAAGTTACATAGTTGAAAGCATGGGAAGAAGAAGAGGAAATTTAAGAGCCCCTATAATGGATCTACCGGAACATATAACGGTAGAAATTCTGCTGCACCTATCCATTAAAGATATGGTAATGTGTAAGTGTTCGTGCAAAACTTGGCGCAGTCTCATTTCGAGCACCCACTTTTCGGAGCTTCACTATTCACGTTCTAAGGCCTGCTTTCTTGTCGGTAACCAGCACTACCATTATGAACCTGCAAGAACCTTTTACTTGATTGAGCCATCCGAGCTGTATAGGAGTCATTGCTCTTGCAATGTGATCGAATCTGCTCAACCGGTTAACAAGAAGCTTGACGTAAAAATTGAAGATTCCACTAGGTGATGATGAAATGATGACCAACAGCAATGCCAATGCTGAAGCAAGTGCTGGGGTTGGGGGAAATACTAAGAAGAGGAAGCCTACCATCAAGCCGGAGGATGACTCAATGTATCTTGGGTATCATGTAGTAAATTCATGCAATGGAATCCTTTGTTTGCGTGATGACATGAAAATCATTTTGTGCAATCCAATTACAAATGAGTATATAAAACTTCCAGCTAATATCATGCACCTGTGGTATGTGCAGAGTGGACTTGGATTCTGTCAAGATACTAAACAATATAAGGTGCTTAAAGTTGGAAGCACAGATAGTTACATGGTGGCTAAGATCATCACCCTTGGTTCAAAATCATGGAGAAGCATTCATCTACCGAACATCTCTTTGACCGAAATATCTCCTACATATCTGAATGGGGGTCCTTTATTTTGTTGGAGCTGAAAATAAGAGACATTGTATTATCTCTTTTGAGTTTTGCTGTGAGGGCTTCAAATTACTTACACAATTTCCATTTGAACGTCGCGTGGATGATGCATGTATGGGAATGATTGGAGATAATCTATGTTGGTGGCTACCTTAAGATGGTATTATTGACATTTGGCTAATGAAGAGCTATGGAATTCAAAAATCTTGGTCGAAGCTGATATCTATCTCTTTGTTTTCTCCAAAACCTAGAAGTTGGCATCTTACCGGTACGAGATGACAAGTTGCTCAAAATGCGAGGCATTTTTTATATTCCTTGTCTTGAGAATAGAATTTTCATATATGATCCTAGAAGTGAAGGATGGAGGAAGATTAGAATTCAGAAGAGCAGATTTGAAGCTAAACTAATTCTACATAGTCCAAGTTTTTTCTCTCTCAAGGATATTGTCTCGGGTGCTAATATAATGTCAATGTAAGATACTCCTACTTCAGTAATATTCTTTTATTGTCTGATCGGTGAAATATGCTAACATGCTAGTTTGGCTTGGTAACTTGTAAAACAAAAAATATAAACATTGATAGAATCTGGATTATGCTTCTAAATTGTTGTAACTGCTCGAATCTTGATGAAACAGATCAACTGGGTTCAAACTACCTGGGGAGACGAGGGCTCCTTACCTGCAGGAGGAAGCATAGCTGAATTCAATTTGCATGAAGAATTAGGTGTGGAGGATGGGTTGTGTTATTGGATTCAAGTGCTTGCGTGTTTCTAATTAGTGTTCTTTAGTAGTCAAATCTTCTTAATATATTGGTTTGGATCCAAGCTTGTTGCAAAAAACCTGTTTGTCTGAAAATATATATCTGAATGATTCTATCTTAACTATTGATTTTACACTACATACTGAAAGAAAAAGATTGAGCGTTCTTTATGGAGCAATATTAGAGGTGAAATATGAAATAGAAATAAAAGTTGTAGTAATTGTCTTGTGCATCTAAGGTTTGAATGTGTCTTAACATTAAACATGAAATAAAATAAAAAATATATTTTATGGACCACTAGAAGATGTTTTAATTCTTGCACTTTTGTCAATTTAAATTTTACCGTGGTGAAGTTATACTTCCTTTTTTTTGCTTTTAACCAAAATGTTCACAATAAATTTATTAAGTCTTTGGGATTGGTTAAAGTTGGGTGCTCATTGTGGCATCCAATGTCTCATGCTGGTGCATGTGATGCGCTCACACGACATTCATTTCTACTCAGTGTGCCTCACATACATCAATGTGAGTCATTCGGTCATTGTCACTCTATGTGGATTTTAAAAAACTGTTATATATTTCCAAATATGTTAAAAGTGGTTTGTCAATTGATTATTTTCCCTACTTTTCAATTATTATTATTACTCGATGCTACATTCACAAAATAAATTGGGAGTGGCCATATTGCACAGTTCTGTAAACTCTCAAATCTCAAGCGAAAATCACGTCTCGAAATGATTGAACCCTCAGCTTAGGAGTTAGACCAGAATCACCTCGAAAACCCAATATGGTGGCATAACTCCTAAATTAAGGGTTTGAGTTTCGAGGATGTGATTCTCATTGAAAATTTGAAAAATGGTGTAAGAGCATGATTAATGTGAGGGAAAAAACCCAATTTAATGGAGAGGGGTTTGTTCCCAATGTTGGGTTTTTTCCTTCACAAAAACCATTTAACGTAGAGGGGGAGGGGGAAAAGCCATAGTGGGGGGTTAAAAAGGTAAGTTTGGGGCTAAATTTAGCTCCAAAGTTACCTCCCCCAATTTAACCCCAAACTTACCTCCCATCCCCCCTCGCCAACTATATTCATTAAAATATATATATAAAATAAATTTCAAAAAATAATATTATGTAAAATATTGATATCAATTATACCATAAAAAAATAATGACAAAATAATTTGTAAAAAAATTTTTGAAAAGAAACAAAATCTTTTAATATGTTTTTCTCCTAATTTTTTCCTGTACACATTATTTGGAAATATGTTTTTTCCCTTAGTTTTTTCCACTTAGTTTTTTTCTCATAGCCTTTTTCTCTCAATATTAATCTTGATCTAAGGCCTACCAAAAAAGAATAATGGGTAAAGAGAAACACAAAAATGCACGTTCTGGTTCTAAAATTTGGTTGACACTACCGACTATAATTATAAACAACAAAACTAATAAGTAAAAATAATTGAGGAGATAGAAAATAAAATCAGAGAAGACGTCACAATAACTTCTGATGAGGAGTATGGATGGTATAAAACCAAAATCTTTGCTTAGGCATTATCAAAAATTACATCAACTGACGTGGGTTATACGACAGCACCATTTAGTTCCGCCGATTTACTTGGTTCGAAAGTAGATTTCCCAGCTTACGAAGCCACTGGAGATGGAGACGGTGGTGACGGACGAAGCTAGGAATATGATGCAGTGAGTGCTGAGTTCTAATAACAAACATGTATATTAGCAAGTAATTCCATAAGCATGACTCTTTATGAGCTTATTAGAATTCTCACCCGTGCATTGCACGGGATCAAAAAGTAATAATAACTATAGTAATTTTAGGGAAACATATTTATCTGACATGAAAAAGTGACATGTTTAATTGTTAATCGTATATTAGATGTTTGTAGGCTTTTAAATTCACCACTTGCATAAAGACAACCAATTTATATTTGCCAACTAACAAATATCAGTCATTCATATCATATAAACATGTCTACCTAGAATTACTCTAATAATAAATGTCAATGAATTTTTATACAAAAAATTAATAAATTATTAATCAACCAGTTGAGTCATATAGTAGCATGATAAGACATAAATTTTTATAACAATTCTACCATATTTTATTTGTTAGTAACATTTTGTGCACCAGTTAATTCTTTTCTTTTTTTTTCTTTATTTTTTTAATACATTGGATATAAGAAAAGGGAAGGGAACCAAAATTAGTTATTCATGTTAAATAAATATGTCTCCATATAATTACTCTAATATCAAATGTCAATGAATTTTTATACAAAAATTTCATATAAATTATTAATACAGCTAGTTAAATTATATTAGCATTGTGAGACATAAGTTTTTATAACCATTCAATTATATTTAAATGAGACATTAGTTTCTATAACTATTCTATTATATTTGAATTTATTTGTCGGTAACACTTTTGCACCAGTTAATTCTTTTTTTTTATACAGCAGGTATAGGGGATGGGAGGGGTTGGTATGTTCCAATCGACAACTCTCTGTCTAGAATGTAAGAAACCTAACTAATATAGCACTTGTTTAAAATATAGCAACAATTAATTATGTATGTATAAATAAAAACTAATTAAGGTGAATCAATAAAAGCAAAATATTTAAAAATTGTTGAACAACTATTACAGTGTAACTGTATCAATAATCGGTCAATCTCTCAAATAAATAATTCAACTCCAAATACAGTAAGACCATATTTAAAACGAAAAACTGAAATTTTTGTTCCATGAAAAATCATCGAAAAGTTTCAATTTAAAATCATTAAAAATTGAAATTTACAATAAGGTTACATAATTTAAAAATTTATTCATTTAGAGACGTATTATGCATCTGTTTTCAAATTATAAAGATTATTATTTACTTTTTTTGAAATAAAACTCCCAATTAATTTTGTGTTTGGTTTGAAAAGTGACAGAGTACTAATTCAAAATAGTTGACTAAAGAAACTACCGTGAATTGATGATTGGATATGGTTTAATAAAGGGAAAAGTGAATATCATTTAATAAATTAACGTAACAATTTCTAAAAAAAAGATAAAAATATATTAAAAAAAGAATTAAATGATATTACTAGAAATCTTATAGAGCCAGAAATTTTACAGAGCCAAAAAATGAACGGGAAAAGCCACTCTTCTCTTTCTATTAATCCAAATAATTATAATTGTTCTTTTAGTAGAGTAGCTCATCGTATATGCTACAATAGTTGCATCAACTTTAGAATTGAATTTTTAGTTTTTTCATCAATGAGGGCATTGTGGCATTTTCAAATTGAAAACTGCTACTTTTGCAAAAATAGATACTTTTTTCTTTAATAATGACTTGGATATCCTTACAAAATTTTCTTATCAGTTAACACTTTTAGTGATCACCGTCTTTCAATGGCATTAAACGATGAGTACATTGAAACAAATCACATATTCCCATATTTCATTTGACTTTTATCATTTAACACCGCTGCATAACAATATAAAATCAAACTGCCTACGTCCTCTGAATTGACTGCATCTACTGCCAAGGAGCAAGCAAGAGACATCCAAGCCTTCTTTAGACCCAGCAAGATAGCCATGCATAAGCTGAGAATAGCCCGTGTAACCCAAGGTCCGGACAACAATACCAATTTCAAGATAGCCGATCCCCATCTCCTCCATGGCGACATCCACATAAGCAATTGCTCACAAACTCACCAATGGATTCCTCACCCCAAGTAGGAGCCAGGCATGTAAGCCCAACACCAATGTGGCAACTTGTGAGTCTAGGTATTTGTCATATGGGTAAGTTGATAACAAAGTTTGCGAGGACCTCTAAGCAATTTCATCAAAGTGAGTTTACCAAACTCAAAAGCGAGGAAGCAGTCGACATACACCCATTTCAATCACTCATGTATTACCACAGGAGACGACCTATATAATAACATACCCTTGCAAGGTATAAATTTTTATCAGGCGCCCAATCAATATAGGTGCAATTATGAGAATCAAATTAGAGTTGTGCTATTTGAAAAAAAAAAAAAAAAAAGTAATACAACATATCGCATCACATTTACATCAATGGTAAATACATGAACAATATGTCCTTTTTGTCACATTTTTTGTCTCTTATTTTGTTCAAATAAAATTATTCATCAAATTATAATGTGAAATTATAATAATAAGTTGAAATGATTAATGGAGATTTAATTGAAATTTAAAAATGTATAGTGGTAGTTGAATAATTATTAAATTAATGGTCAAATTAGTGATATGTGTAATTATAATGTAGAAGGATAATGAGAATCAAACAAGGACATAGCCTCTTCCAATGAGAAAGGCAGAAAGCACAATTCAAATTTTTATACAATTAAATAGTAAATTTCCATTCAACATTTTGGCCCCCATTGCAACCTCATGCCACAAATAGTGAAAATATATATTCCTCCTAAACGCCCCACCCTTCCCCACGCTTCACACACGTCATAGCCAAGGTAGAGAGACTTCTCCCTCTCCATTTTTCCCTGCCTCTCAGGCTCACACACTCACAACACAAAAACTGGCAAATTTCGAACATTCACAAGCACAAGCAACCACAATCACAGCACGGTACATCTTCCCCATTCCCCTTCAACGCCTCCATCTCTCTGTGGCCCACACTCACACAAAAGCAAGAACCAGCTTCTTTCTTTTTTACAGCACACACACCATAGCTAGCTTTTGCATCAACTCTATGTATGTCGACATACAGTAGACACATGTTTACATAGAAAAAATATAAATACACACAGCACAACCAAACCAGAAAATAGGATGCAGCAGGAGATGGAATTTCAGAGGGAAAACCGAGCCCTGCTCCGCATCACACCACCGCCGTCTTCTGCTAGAGTACAAACAAGCCTTAACCTCTTCCTCCTTCTTCCTCCTCCACCGATTCACACCACAACTTGGCCACATATCCACAAACTTATAGTGCCCAAAATCTAGAAATAGGAAAAGAGACCAAGAATCGAAAAAGATTGAGTGAGGGTGCAGAGAAATGATTTGAACCCCCTACCCAACTCTCCCATTTGATCCAAAATTCGACCCTAAAAGTATTAAGCCCATACGTATGCTAGCTCTCCTCGGTCAAAGCCTTGCCGGAATTGCTCCGATTAATAGCCGGGTTTGGAGAAATTACAGCCCGATTCCCGAGTGTACTCGGTTTCCTCCGTACCCTCCTTCGCTTCCTAATTCCTCGTCGTTCCCCTCCGTGCTGTCTCCATAGTCCATTCCCCCTCTCTATTGGATATATCAATTTTGGATTTTTGATTTTGGATTTACGAAGTAAGCCCCCATCTTTGTAATTTTTAATATTTCAGTCCATACAGTTTCCGTTTTTTGAAAAAGGTCCATACAGTTTCTAGTTTCCATTATAAATAGAGGAATTTTTAATGCCAACTCTGGTCTCGGTCTCTCTTGGTTGTCTCGATTCGTCAAAGTGGGCATCCATCTCTCTCGTGGTAAATCTTTGTTTCTCTGCTGTGTTTCTGACTTTTTTCGTCTCCAACTCTTGAATCTCAGTTTTCGCTTTTACTTTGTCTGCATTCACATTTGTGTTCCAGAATTGATAGTTGTTTCTTCCTTGCTTATAATTAAGGGTTTTGTTTACGGGGGTTTTTGGAAGTGCGGTATTGTGAAATTTTTCTTTAATTTACAGTCTTCTATGTTTGGACATTGGATTGAAGAGTGGGTTACTGTTAACCGGAGATATGGGAAGGGAAACCAACAATTAAAATCAAGGAGAACCAGCTTCAACTGGGTTGAACGTAGAAGCAATATGGACTGAATAAATTATTACTATTCAATTTTGGGTTCTCAATATCAAAACTGATTGAAATTGTTAAGATTTTCTAAAGTTTGTTTAGACAAGGAAGGGTTCATAGAATGCTCAACAGCCCCAGTATGCAATGACCCAGCCATTCTGCTCATTTTGGATTACCCATTATGAAATAAATTCAATTGTTTTTATGGATCATAAGCAGTTGACTGCATAGTATTTGAAGAGTGAATGAAACTAGTTCCATGGCTAAATCACTGGCTTCCTAAGTTAATTGGCTCAGTCGGTCTGGGTTGGTTAAGTATGCTCTGGCATGACAGAATTCTTATCCGGAAACTTTTTGAACTGAGAAAAGGATATGCCGTTATGGATGTTAGACTCTTGGTTTCTTCCTTTCTTGCAATCCATTCCCAATTATCTTTCACTCTGTTGTAGATTTCTGCCAGAGCTAGTTTAATTATGTCTTTCCAGCCGGAGGAACTAATTGCTCCTTGAAACACTGATGGCCTTCAGCAATAATAGCAAAAGGTGGGGTTATATGGAAAATGGTTAATGTTTGTGATCTTCGCAAATATAAACAGTGAGATGTTTGAAGAATGAGATCTAGATGTTTCAAAGTAGTGGGATAGATATAAGGGTTTCGCATTGTTATGAAAGAGGAGTGTTCTTTTTTCTTTAATTCTTGTTGATTGGAGATATATGTTTTATTGTCTAACTTTGGAGATGAACCTTGTAGAGCACCATAAGAGCTTTCATGTAACTGAGCAGGAATAAATATTTAGGAGTCTGCTAGTTACATTGAGAAGTTGAATAATCACGTTTCTTGTAATAAATATTTGATAAAAGATTCCGTTTTGCCTCTTCCTCAGGGACAGATCACAACTCCAAATCATTTTTCCTATATGATTGAATGGCTAATTGTGATATGGTGTATAGTTTTGCTGAGCTGGTGGCTTCAAACTAGAAGCAATGCCAAGTTCATATGTTCGTATGTATATCTGTTTAAACAGGCGTAAATGGTAACCAAGGCATTTTTTTTTTTTTTTGTTAGCCATGAGGCGAGGCATAAGCCTCCAGGCGGATTTGAGACGTAGCCTTGTTGTGATACA
The DNA here is from genome assembly GCA_963692815.1 of Nyctanthes arbor-tristis. NCBI lineage: Eukaryota > Viridiplantae > Streptophyta > Magnoliopsida > Lamiales > Oleaceae > Nyctanthes > Nyctanthes arbor-tristis. Next base: position 20,976 of record CAVNYN010229690.1, read on the forward strand.
AACTCTGTGAAACTATAAGATGGCGTGGGAAGTTTAAGGATTGAAATGAATTGGACTTCCTTGAGCCAAATCCAATGGAATCAAAGAAAGCAGATAAGTCCCATTTACACAGTAAAGTTCTGAAAATGAGTATAATGTATTCTGTTTCTTGTTTGTTGTACCAAGTAACAATATAAAGGAAAGGACAAGGAAAGCTAAAAACGTGTTTATCCAATAATAACAAAAGTGTAAAATGAAAAAAATAAAAAGCGTTTATTTTAATTTCAGATATTGTTCCAAGAAAAGACGGTCCATTCCAACTTTTCTCCTGCATCATAAGATATCCAGAAGTTTGTCATGGTCAATAGGATAGACAAAAACAAACCTGAAGTAGCGTATAGTTAGTGAGAAAAGATCTTTATGGAAGATGCCAGAGTGGGTACCTTTGGTTGAATATGTTCCTGGAAGTGGCAGAAAACTAAATGCATCTTCGTGATAGTAAATCGCTTAAAGAAATAGAAGAAGTTATGTTAGAGATTATGAATGAGACTTACTGTTCACATGCCTCTGCTGGAATTTTGTGTTCGGATAATCCGGCATATCCTTTACCTCTGTCTCTTTCCTCGTAGGATAAGTATCTTTTATTTATTACTGCATCATAACTTATTATTTATGTTATTTTATTTATTATTTTTTTCCCAGATTTGAACTTCTCAGTACAGACCTTATGGCTAACCTTGATCCAAGTTTTAGTGAAATTGAACAAGCAAATGAGTATGAATATGACCATCAAAATCAACATGAACATGAACAGGAAGGTGAACAAGAAAACCAAGATGTAATACCTGAGAACTCGTATCCTGATGAGGACCAGGATCTTGTAGATGAACCAGTTGCTAGAGGCCTAGAGAAATGGCCAGGGTGGCCTGGGGAGAGTGTTTTCAGGATGTTGGTTTCTTCACAGAAGGTCGGTAATATCATCGGACGTAAAGGAGAGTGCATAAAGAAAATATGTGAAGAGACAAAAGCTCGGATTAAGATCCTTGATGGTCCTCCAGGAACGAGAGAAAAAGCTGTAAGTTAAATTTGCTCTCTTGATTGGTATTTAACAGTTCAACTTTTATATTGTTGATTGTTGCCTTTTAATTGGATTCTCACTCATTGTCTTTGAAGGATGTCATTGTTACTATCTTGAAAAGCAACTTCTTAACTCCAAAAGGTTTTGCTAGATCATGCTTGGGCCGTCTCCTTTATATTCAATTGTGGAGGCTTTGTATTGACTTTTTCTGATTTCTCTATATTTTTTGTTATTCTTTTTTGCAGTTTGTGGTGCCGAAGTGTAATTGAAATTATTGAAACAAGAATAAAGTTAACCGATTGAAAATTCATAAGGAATAATTCATTATAATGAATTAGTAGTTTGAAATTGTATAATGCCTTTGCTTATATAGGTAAAAGCATTTTCTAATCCTAATGAATAAAGTAATTAAGATCCTAAAGAAAATTAAATAAAAGGAGCAATCGCTGTCCTAACAAGAAAAGAAATCCCATTCTAATAAGAAGAAACCATAGAATCCTATAAACCAAGAAAACCATATGTGTGAACTTGAACTTTTTAAATTTTATGTGGATGTGCATTTATTAGTTCACGCGTATGTAGAGGGAGAAGGAATGAAGGATGTCTAATCTTCCAACATCACTTGATTTACTGACTACCAGTGTTATTGAACTAACTTGATAATTGGTGTGAGACTGGGGAATATTAATGAGAACTATCACATTATCTAAATCAGCTTAGAGAGAGCATAGAAAACAACACATTTGTCTCATATGTTCGAAGAACATATCTGAAAGAAACTTTCCAGTTTGGAGAGAAATAATACCACCTGAAGTGTCAACATTATGTTGGTCTAGATTCTTGTATCTAGAACTCCACTGAAGTACACCTTATATCGGCTACAACTTTCACACAAAAAATGTTACACTAGTTCTACATTGAAGTGAACAGAATTTGGTGCAATTTTAACTTCAAGCAGTTTCCTCTATGTTTCCTTTCTTTGAAGGGCATCAGTTGATTTTCTCTTTTTCTCAGTTGTGTATCTTCTCTAATATTTATCTATGGAATCCTGCATGTAATTTGTGGTTTTACACTTTTGCTATCTAGCAGCCAGTATGCTTCCTTCATTTATATGGTCAACTTGGATTTACATAAAAATGTGCCTACAGTCCCAACAAAGTCGTAATGATGACTGTTCAACTCTTTGATTACCTTTTAGATCTATGTAGCATGAACTATATTAATAAGATCTCAACCTTCATGATTCTACTGATACCATGTTGGCATTGCTTGAGTGGGAAGATGAAAGAAAGGAACCACATAAGCACGAGGCATAGTTCGGTTCAGTAGAATTGAGTTTTGAGAATATGCAGATACACAATTTAATCCAATTTTTTCATTTTGAATTTTATTCAGCCTAGAATCCCTTAGTACTTTAGCATTGCAATATACCTTTTTATTGAATGTATGTATAAGAATTTCTCTGACTACTAGTTAGTTGGGTTGTATTAGAGCTGACGTTGCTATCTTGTGGGTAGGTTATGGTATCTGCTAAGGAAGAGCCTAACGCACCTCTTCCTCCTGCAGTAGATGGTCTCCTCAGGGTTCACAAACGTGTTGTAGATGGGCTGGAGAGTGATTCTTTTCTTCTACCAACTCCGATCTGCAAAGGTTTCAACGAGACTGCTTGTTCCAGCTGCCCAAGCAGGAAGTTTGATTGGAAGACAAGGCACAACAGTTAAATCCATTCAAGACGAGTCCAATTCTAAAGTTAGAATTCTTGGGACAGGTTTTTCCCTTTGCATTTTGTTACCTATATGAAAAATCTGAGGCTAAAATTTCATCTGTTTGGCTACATTGTTTCTGTTGTTGGGTGTATTGCGCCTTTCTATTTATCCCTGTATGTTCAAGATAGTCAATCTGCAGTAAGTTGCTTGATTTATGTCATTTGTTTGCAAGATTGTGCTCGTGATTGAGTTATATCATCATTTTTGTGACTGGTAACATCCCTGAAAATTTTAGAACGGAGCAGATTGGATCATAGAGTTTGTAGGGGAGCCCGACTTATATGAGTTGTTTTGCATTGCAGAGGAGTTGCCTGTTTTTGCTCTTGAAGATGATAGGATAGTAGAGGTAACGGGGGAGGCTTATGGCTTACACAAGGCAATTGAGTTAATTGCTGCTCATCTGAGAAAATTTTTAGTTGATCGCAGCATGATTCCTATAATTGAAACGCAGGTAAGTGTGCCTTTTCATATAAAATTCAATTCATGACTAGTTTTCATGACATGGATGCCAATAGTGAACTTAAGTCCATGCTATTCTCATTAGATGCAAATGCGCAACTCAGAGGTGGAACACATGCCTCCTGCCCATTCCTGGGGGCCACCACCTCAAGCTTTTCCTCCAAGTGCTGGATATGGAGCTAGCCCTCATTTGGCACCACATTCTAGGCAATATGATAATTATTATCCACCTGCTGACATGCTGCCTACACCTGAAAAACAACCCCATCACGGTATATCTGCTTATGGAAGAGAAGGGCCAATGCCAGTGCATTCTTCATCGAACCAGTCCGCACCATCAGGAATCACTCAGGTAGTCCTGTGATTTGGCTTCATTGACATAGATGGAACAGTGAGCATTTCTAAGACTACCAATTCTTTTGTCCCCCATAGAAAAAGAGGGAATTCATACTAGCCTGCAGCCACCAGAAAATCAGCTCCTACATCATTAGCTAGATTCTCTTAAAATGCATTGGGTGAACCCCAGCTGGCCTGCGGGACTCGGGCTGATAAATTCATGGTAGTAGTATCAGCTTCAATCCTGAGATTGTATAATTGGTTTATATTGGATGGGGATACAATAGTTATTTGCAGATGGCATTGTGAGAAGCATACAGGTCTAGATTGCATAAAGCGGGGTCGCTTCTTATTCTAAATTGGAAACAAAATCAACCTTGGGGGTAGTTAACCTCACATACCATTAACACTCAACCTCAAATTTCTGAAGAAATTCATAGAAACAAATTTATGACGTCTTCATCCTGGTTGCAAAAAGCGGCGGTTGCTTGTATTTTAAATTAGAATACAAAATCGACCGGGGGGATAGATAACTCTACATACCATCAACTTAACCACAAATTTCTGAAATAAATTCAAAGCTGAAACATTATAGATGCAACTCGTAAATCCCATAAGTGACATGTTTACCAGGTGTTCATCGTGATTGGCGGAAAATGCTACCTGTGTAAATCTTCTGGCAGTTTCTTCTATGAAAACATTGCTGCTGGACCTCGAGTTCCTCTCAAATTCGGCAATTTTTATGAGAAATTTTGCAAACAACTTTTGCCCAATAGAGTTCAAAATTTACCCCTTTACCTCCTGAACCTTTTTCTTATTTTATTTAATTTTTTTTTTTTACTGTCACATTCCGCGAAACCAGCTCACAGAGAAAGGGGGTGGGTGGTGTTCTTGTTGATCTTTATCATGTAAATATTGCTTCTGCAAAGTTTTAGAGAGGAAAAGAGGATTTATATGCTGTGAGCTCCATCAAGATCATAATGGTACTCATGTTATTTTTTGCAGGTCACACATCAAATGCAAATTCGGCTTTCTTATGCTGATGCTGTGATTGGCACGCAAGGTTCGACTATAAGCTATATTCGAAGGGTTAGCGGTGCTAGTGTTACCATACAGGAAACGAGGGGAGTTCCCGGGGAGATGACGGTTGAGATCAGTGGAACTGCTTCACAAATTCAAACTGCTCAACAATTGATACAGGCAATCTTTTTAAACCCGACTTCTAGATTGATTATTCAAAGCTGCACTCCATTTCTCATGATCTTTTGTTACTTTTATGAATTACTCGTGTTAGTTTCATATCTTGTGCATCTCCCTTTTATAATTGGTGCGGTGAAGTCCCCAAGTAACAAATTGTGTAGCTAATAACTCCTTTTCCATTCCTTTTGCTGCACCGCCACTTCACTTCACTATTGCTTTAAAATTGAACGTGCTTACATGGCCATGGACTGATCAAATGATTGTCTTGCAGAATTTCATTGCCGATGCTGCAGCTCCTCAGACCCAAAACGCTCCACCGTCCGATCCAGGCTATAACACTTACGGGCCATATGGTTCAGTGTACTCATCTCCTTCTTCCAATCGTAATCTTGCGGGTCAAACTGGGCGTTATGGTTCGGTATATGGTTCTAGCTATGGTTATTAAGTAGGTTAATGTGATGCGAGACTATGGGATAGATTTTTGACTGACTTGAAGAACGTAGTAGTCCTTCTAAAGAAGTTTGCATTATTATTTTCCTTTTCAGGAAACTTTTAAGCAGATCCGTCAACATATACATCTTGCAGAAATAAGGTCTTGATTTGAAACGGAGCCAATTGGCTACTCAATAGTCAATACTGCTATTTTCTGTCTCAGAAACTATTCTTCATGTACCTCTATTCTTTTCATATTTGACTCTTTTGATAGCTTTAAGATTAAGATGCCATCTAACTGGTGTATTAGCAGCTGATTTGTAAGAGCGAACTTGACAGTAAACCGGATAGGAAATTTATGTTACCTTTCAAAACAATTCAGTGCTTTTAGCCATCTGCTACTTGTGAGAGTTGGCTTAAAGTTACTGAAAAAGGCAGAGCCACTGTCGAGTTCAAACTGTTTATTATGTCATGCATCTTATTTCATGTCGCCCCCCTTTTTCTTTTTTTTTTTTTCCGTTTCTGGGATCTTTCAGCGATAGATCTCGGGTTCAAATTTGACAAAGGCATTCATTCAGAGAAAGCCTGATTCCATCTGGCTGGAAGGTTCTGGCAACATGCCTTCTCTGCACAGACGATCTACCTCGGTGAATAAAAGGAGCTATTACCTTTCCTAACAAGTCCACTCCTCAGACATCACAGTTAAACAGGAATATAAAGTCCGGGCGTTATGGCATAAATTAAGGAGTTGAAAATCTAATGACAATCAAAGTATCATCCAAGTCCTACGAAAGAAACGATCAAACTTCAGGAATCCGTCAAGACATCTAATACCCAAAAACTGGAGAAATGAGAACACCACGTTAAACCCAGAAACAAGTTTACGAGTTCTCATCTCATAGCCGAAAAGGAGAGAATGCGATCCCTAAAGCCCATTATTTCATTATCAAGCCAAGTACATAGTAAAAGCAACTTACCAGTATAAAGCCTAATAACAGAGTACCATGGACTGTTTGACAAGAATTATACTAGACTTGCTTGCAACCTTCACTGACATGAAATTCCTATAAAATAAAATAAAATAAATAGAAGAAAATCTCTGCACATATGAAGGGGCCACTCTAACTTTATGACATGAAATAAATATTGCCAGAATGAGGACTCATATTGGTGCCGCACAGGTGGTCCTGAAATGGCCTGTCTGGTTGCAACGACTACAATGTACAACTCTCTTCACCCTACCATGGTCTTCTGCTCTCACTCGCTTCTTCCTTGGTCGGCCCGGTGGACGTAGTGATTTAGGTGGATTTATGACCATCTTGGCAGCTTTGCTAGCATTTGGGTCTCCCTCAGCTAATTCTTTCCATAATGTTTTATCCGGAATCGGGTGTATCGTTTGTGAGTATGTCTTCCGATATGTAGCAACAGTAAAACAGCTCTCGGTGAATCGGTGGACATTCTGTCTGCATGAAAGTAGAGCTGCTACGGCATGTGCACAGGGTAAACCATACAACTGCCAACCCCTACAAAGACAGCAGCGATTTCGGATATCAACAATATTTGTCCCCTCGTGAGATATAACCTCAAACTCGGCTTCATTGGCACGAAGAACCTGGTAGGTACGTGCACGTTCAAGAGCCTCAGCAACACGCCTCTCAGCTGTAGGCACAAGAATAGACGTCCACTGTATGCTAGTCTCACGACGTTCATTGAACCAAGTCATGAGCTGCCTGCGGATGCATTCCATCATCTGAATTATCGGAAGGCCAGAGGCTTCTAAAATCCAAGCATTCAAGGATTCTACTATATTAGCTGTTAAATGTCCAAACCTTGTTCCTTCAAAGTAGGCGGTAGCCCACAAACGTGGGGGAATTCGCCTAATCCAGTAAGCAGCATCTTGCGATATCTCTTCAATCTCTAGAACTTTTGCTTCAAAATCAATGATCGGTAAGAGCATGGGCAGCATCCCACAAAAGATTGACAAGCATTGTATTGTTGAACTCCTTCCGGAAGCTTTCACTCAAATGACGCATGCAGAAGCCATGGAAAGCAGTGGGAAAATTTGCTTCTACACCATCTACAATGCCCTTTTGCCTATCTGACAAAATTGTAAGCCTTGGCATGTTCTCTGTGTTGACCTCAAGCAGATTGTGAAGCTCAGAGAGAAACCACATCCAATTGTCATCGTTCTCCTCATCAACAACACCAAAGGCCAAAGGATATAGGCCACCATCCCCATCAAATCCAGTAGCCAGAAGTAGGGTACCGAGATATTTGCTCTTCAAGAATGTCCTATCAAGTCCAAGTAGTGGACGACAACCATTAAGATAACCATAGATGGACGCCTGGAACGAAATAAAGAGACGCTGGAAGGAGTTGTCACTCGGATTGCCATAAACAGAGGCAATACTTCCTGGGTTTGTCCTTTTCACTTGCTCACAGTACTGTGGGAGGAGACGGTAGTCTTCTTCAAAAGATCCACGCATCGCAGCCATAATACGTTCCTTTCCACGCCAGGCTTGTTTGTACGACAAAGCAATACCATGAACTCGATGAATTTCTTCCAAGATCTCCTTTGGCTTGTAGTTGGGGTTTTCAAGAAGCCGTTGCTCGACAGAATTGGCAACCCACTGAACTGAGGCTTGCTGATGGCCAAGATGAGAGATTCCTCCACATGTATGGCTGTCATTGATGGTCCTAATTGTGAAAGTGGGCATACCAGGAAGTTTCGCAGCATGTATACGCCAGGGGCATCCCTCATTGGCACACTTAGCAGTAAAACGAGTTTTATCTGATTTTATAGTTTGCATTTCAAAGTGAAGGGCAATGGCTGTGTCTCTCAAAGCCCTTCTGCAGGCCTTGAGATCTGGAAATTCTTGTCCAACATGAAGCTCATAGTTAGGGCTCACAGCAACAGTACGTGCCTGAAGAACATTAGGAGTAACTACTAAAGAGGCCTGCTGAACACTCATATCATGCATCGGTTCAATACCTAGGTCCTGGTGGATCACGGCTAATTCCATGTTCTCATCAAGTTCTTGGTTTCCCGCTACAACCAACTCATTATGCTCGGACATATCTAACTCATTGCTCTCTGTAGGTAAAGGCGTAGCATGGTCGTCAGGCTTCTGCTCCAGCATCACCCCGTTCTCATGTTCAAATCCATGATCATTGTTGCCCTCATTGTCGTGGCTCTGTCCCAAAACTGCTTCATGCTCATGAGTTTGTCCCATATTCAAGCTATGGTTTTGAACAATAGGCACATTATGATTATGGCCAATCTGGTTTTGACGAGCTACATTGTGATTCTGTCCAAATATCAAGTCTTGGTTCACCATTTTCCTCTCTGAGTGTGAAATAATTGCCTTCATTCAGAATTTCATACCATCAAAGCATTAGGAAATGATGTAACAGCAAAGATTATTAAACACATAACAAATTGACCTAAAGCATTTCAAGTAAACTCAGTTACTTCTTTGCTTTGCCAATTAATAGAATTCAACAAACAGCAAATAATGCATTAATGGAAACAAACACATCTCTCAGAATGACTTCAAATCTTTAATTACTAAACCAGCAACGAAATTGAAAAACCAACATTTTCAAGCAAATTAAACAATTCTGGATTCACATGAAATAGAAGCTTCAGCTGCATGTATCTATAAAAGTAAAACTTCAAATAGCCAACATAAAATATTTACTCAAACAACTAAAGTTTACAGGGATTTTTTCTATACTTTGCCAGTCAACAGTTCTCATTTCTCAAGCAAATTGCAATGCATTAATCATGACCAAATAATCTTTCTCAAACAAATTGCAATGCATTAATCATGACCAAATAATTTTTACCATATAGACTTCAATTGCTACACCAGCATGGCAGTCAACAAAGAAACACCATTTTCCCAAAAAAAAAAAAAAAATAGAATGACATGAAATGGAACCATAATAAATAGAACTTCTACAATAGCAAAATTCTGACAGCAAATATTATATCAGACATTTGGTTCAGATATTTTCCATCCCTGCAATCAACTGAATTGTGAACAAGGGCAAGAAAAATAAGGGCCATAAATAAACATCTCTCTCATGACGAATTTAACTGAAGTGCCTGTTTTAAAAAGTTAATAAAACAGTTTTCCAGAAAATATGACACTTTTTAAGGCACATAAAACAGAACTCAGAAGCAAGAAGAATCATATGTACTTTGAAGAGTAAAACTTCATATAACAAAGAGAACAGGTTAGTCAAACAGTACAGGTAACGGGGTATGTACTTTGCTAGGCCAGCCAATAGAACTAAGACAAGCAGCAGACAATGCGTTAAAAAAACAAATTAGAACATTTTCATGATGACTTTAATTGATATGACTACATGGAAATCAACATATAACCACCCAACCACAAAAACTTTCGAAACATGTGAAATAAAAGCATAACAAGTACCATCATGAAATAAAAGCATAATAACAAGTATCATGTACCTCTACAAGATTTAAAACTCAGAACAGAAAACATAACATATTAATCCAAAAAGGTCTTAGTTAACACGGATATTTTCTTTGCTTGACCAACCAATAGAACTCCAAGCAACGACAAGCGATGCATTGAGAGAGAGAGAGAGAGGATTACTTTTTCAAGGAAAATTTAATTGTTACACTGCAAAGAAACCAACATACAATGCTCATTTTCCCACAACAACAAGCAATGTTTTGTACACATGAAACGTAAGTGTAAAAAGTTACAAGAATCACATAATTCTGCCATTGGACAGAAAACGTGACATTAATTCAAAAGTTGCAAGTTAATACCAATGTTTTTGTTTTGCTTCACCGACCAATAGAACTTCAACAAAATGCAAAGCATTGCATCAAACAATACAGATAAGCCCTTTTAATAGCAACTAAAAGTTGCCGTGGCTGTTGTGAAAATAAATATAAAACCACCACAAAAACTCTTTTTAATGCAAGCAAAAAGAAACATAACAAGTTTAATCTATTTCATAGCACTAAAACTCCGAACAGCTAATGTAATAATATATTTAAGTCAAAAGTTGCAGTAAACACAGATATTTTGCTTTGCTTGGGCAACACACTCCAGCCAATGGCCAGCAGGAGATTAATGGAACAAATAAAAATATTTTCGTAATGACTTTCAATTGCTATGCAGATTCCATATAAACATTAGAAGCATGATAAACATTACATACTTCTAAAATATAGGAATCGCAAGCAGCAACGGGAGCCCATTTGCAGCTTAATAAACATAACATACTTCTATAACAGTAGTACTCCACGTGGCAAACAAAAGACACATTACTTTAAACAATTAGAATCAATAACAACTCATAGGTTTCACAAAACGAATCCCATCAATTAAAAAAAAAAAAGGAATAAAAAAAATGTTCAGCAGATAACCAAATAACAAAAAAAATTCATTAAAAATAAACAGAATTGGAAGATTGAAAAAGAAATTTAAAAGAAGACCCACCTGTTAAGTATTAAAAGACGAAATTCCGACCCGTTCTTAACAACTCGTTATCGGAAACACTAGAGAGCCAAAACCCAGCTGCAGAAAAGCTCTGAAATTGAAGAATTTCAACAAGACACAAACCGATCTGCCAAAAAATAAAGTGAAAACGGCCCCATCAAAAGATAAACAAAATCCAATATTTCCTCATTTTTGTTTGGAAGAGAAACCCAGGATCGTGGAAAAGAAAGGAATTTGAAAAGCGCGGGTAAAGAGTTAAGAGAAGGAGAGAGATTGAAAGGGTAGAAGATGGTGTTGCTTGCGAGGGTTGAGATGGGAATTACAGCCGCTGCTTATGCTCTGAGAGATGGGCATTTAGGTCAAAAGTTATGATGACTATTGGTAGGGGCTTCTGCTTTCTCATCCCTTTCAAATTTTACGCTTTCACCCCTCAGCCTTGTCCTTCTATATTATTTATATTTTTTTATTATTATATTTTTTTATTTTGTAATTTTTTATTTATCCATGGATTTTCCCCCCTGAAAGTAATTTAGCCATGGATTCTACGATTGCTCCAAATTATTCAATTCTCTCTCTCAAAATATATTTGTGCATTTATGTTCTAAGAAGTGAAACTTGAACAAGGAAATGTCATAATAGTAGGGCATGTATCTTAGTTGGGGTTTTCACACGAATTCAGGTCACATCTTATCAATTCCTCCACATAAGTAATTTAAAAAAAAAAAAAAAACTTACGGTCAAACAGTGTACTCTATGTCTCACATATTTCCATGATAAACTGTGCTTTATCACTTATTCCTGTGCTTAAGTGTGCAAATGTTGTGTGTCTTTCAATGCTTTTCTACACCTTATATTTTTTAAAACATTGATGATTTTGTAAAATATCCGTTATTAGAAAAAGAGTTATTAGGTACTCTTTAGTGTAGGTTAGGATGATAACTATATCTATTTTTTCTCGAGATCAAAACATTTTGCATGAGATTTAATAACATGGTATTCATGTCTATAATTATGGACTATTATTTTCATGTTAATCAAAAGTTGGCGTTACATTCTACATTTCAAATGGCATTAAAAAGAAACGGGTGATATATTAAAAGTGAAAATCAAACAAGCACCTAATTTCTAAACTTCAAACAGTACCGCTTTTCAAGGTGTATTTTCTCTTATTCTCAACACTCACATGTGGCTTTTTAATTGGTGTTCTTAGATTACTGAAGTCTTTTCGACATAAAACTATGTGGTGAGAGTGGAGAAGATTTTTAATAAATTTTTGCATCTTTGTTTGCATTTTTGCGTGTTTAAATTTTCTTCAAGGACAACCCGTAAGTTTTTATTATCTTTCAAACTAGTGGGCATTGATAAAGAAATAGATAATAAGTTAATAATTAGTTCTAAGATGTTTTTGTGTCGTGACAAGCAAGGCCCTTTGTATCGAGCCATTTGTTTGGTTTATATATGGCAAAAATTCTCCAATAAAAGGTGTTACCCTAGTTAAATAGTAAATAAATTTTTGGTAATTTTCACTTTTCGTCTCCAAACTTTGATACAATTTTACCCCGTTCTTCTTTATTTCCCATATTTTATCTCCAATCTTTCACATATTTACACATTCTATCTCTTTCATTAATTTTTCCGTTAAATAGCATGTTAGTTATGGGCAAAATGGAAATGAAATTTTAAGTAACTTCACCCGGTGTTCCAAAACTTTCAATGTTGACACAAATTTATCCCAAAACTTTTCACTATTTTATCTTCATTTGTGTAATAGGTCAAATGTTTAATTAGTATTATTTTGGTTAGATGTTCAACTACGTTGTTGAAAATATATTGTTCTGATATATTTTTCTTGAATTAGATGTTTAATTAGTATTTTTAACTAGATTATTGGTTAACTATTTGGTACTTTTGTGCACATCTGTTGTGGTGTTATGGGTATTTAATCGGGTTTAATTTTTTTCAAATATTTATTGTCCCATACATCTGTAAAGTGTTACATGCATTGCCCTGTTCTCTGGGGACAATATATTTAAGCGTGCAGTGAGATAGAGGGATGTGAAGGATAATTAGTTCTTACAAAGGAAAATTGATGCATTTTTGGAGGGAAGTAGAGGTGAGTTTCTCGCGTTTATTACATGTTTGTCCCTTACTAATGTGCTACCTTAAAATAGAAAATTGATGCAATTTGATATTGAGGATGTAACATATGAATATATGAAAAATTGAGAACAAAGTTATGGGGAAAAATAAGAACAAAAGTATAACAAAATTGAAAGTTTCGGAACACAAAGTGAAGCTTCTTCCCATCTTATCCCTCGCTGATATGACATTTAAATTGGAAGGAAGGGACTAAATGCATGAATGTATAAAAGACTGAGGACAAAATAAAAGAATAAAAAATAAAGGCAAAATTGTACTAAATTGAAAGTTAAAAGACGAAAAGTTAAATTATTAGTAGACTGTCGTAATAGTCCATACTTCACTATCACATGGTTTGTTCTCCAAGGGCCAAATAGTTTATATATTTTTTTATTACTTGTTATTTTATTTAGCTCTTGTTATAGTAGGTTATAGAGTTCCATTTGTTACATATTTCTTATAAATCTCCTCCGACAAGATAAAATTTCATTTTTCTTAAGTAACAAAACTATAGTGTATTTTAATCGTTCTTTTTCTTTTTCTTCTTCTTCTTCTTCTTTCTTTTTTTTTTTTTTTGGGAGTGATTTTACCAAAATCATCTTGAAACCTTTTTTCTGAAATGTTATTTAATTTCCCTTTATATATTCATATTTAATTTCGTTAATAATATATAAACAATTATGTTCGTTTTATGTGATGACCATGAGACTCACACATTAATGTAATGAATAACATAGTATTCTCCATGAAAAAGAACTATACAAGCCAACATTTAAGACTCTGGTGTTGGAAAATCCACCATAGGAAGCAAAGGTTCAAATGTTAGAGATTTCATGGATAGAAAAAAAGGTTAAGGACCCGATTATAAATAAAAACAGAAGTTAAGGACTCAAACTGCTATTTGCCCTTTATTGGGGCCGGTAATATCAAGTGGTATAAAGTTGGCAGTTCAGTCGTCGGCCATTGTCGGCTGTCGTTTCTTCGGCTAAGCTTCCTTTTTCGATATAAACGATAAAAAGAAACAGTCACATCTCTGGAAAGCCTACGTGCACTCATTTTCTAGTTGAGTTCCCCGCTCACTTTCTGTTACTTGGCATCAGCCCACCACTACATTTGAAGATTGACTCTGTCTCTTTATTTTCCTGGATCAAGTCTTTCTCCTTCGGTTTCTGTCACTGTTTCATTTGGTGATTTGCTGCTTTTTCGGAAATTCGCGCCTTGTACTTCTTGGATTCTTCAAGTTACCACGTGGGTTACTTCTGCTTCCTCTGTTCATTTTTCTAAATTTATAGTCGGAAAATTGTAAGTACACGGGTAGTTTGTACATGTGTGCTGCTGGTATACTAGGACTGATTTGCTTTTCAAGATCAAGTTTTCGCTAAGTTGCTGAGAAGTATTAATTCAAATCTGAACTTTGATTCTAATCTATGTCATAAAATGTTTTAGTAAAATTTGTAAGGATCTTATATTTCTTATGTTTTTGATCTTGCAATTATATATTATCTGTTTATCTGGTCGTAAGTTTATCAGACTTGTCCAAATTTTCAGTTTTCATAAGTTGACTTCAAGTTTCTTTCTTTCTTTTCTATGAAATTTGTTGTAAATGCATATTTCGATTGAACCGTATATGGGAATTCTTTGACTTGATTCCTGTAGAGGAAATCTTATTGAAGTTGCATTGGTTTTCTTTCGGATTCAGTAGTCCGCCTCTTGATAATTTCTTTACATTTACAGCCTACAGGACTAGATTACACTTTTGACCATTTGGGAATATTGACTTACTATTCCATTGGGGTATTGTATGATTTGATCTGTGTTGCATAACAAGTTTCTAATGGATTTGAGGGGAACCTGGCCAGTTAAATTTCAGCAAAAAGCTTACCCTAGTATTGCCACAGCTCTAGCTTCAGCAGTTAGTGAATGATTGTTGATTTTGCTGCTCTTTCTTGATGCTGGTTTCTCGTACTTGGTTACAAGGTTTGCCCGCTATTGCCATTTGCAAATTCCGTGTTTGATATGCTCAAGACTCGACCATGTTTTGGGCAATGCTAGAGTAGGCTTTTACTGGGATCTTTTTTGCCAAAAACACAAGTTGAAGATGTCATCTTTAGTTTTCTGTCATGTTCACGGTAACGTTGTCGATGTTCATGGGACATGTGAAAGTTTCTTTTTCTCATTTGCCACACTAAACAAGTCAAACGCTGAAACATACAGATTGTTGGTTGGTAAATTGGGGGCTGAGCCTCATTATGGGCTCGATGAAGGGTCTTCATCTTGGGAATATAATCGTGGTTCATCTGAGACTAGACAATGTTCTTGTTGCAATGAGAAATGGACATCTGCAAGTAATGCCGAGAAATTATTTCAGACTAAATCAATGCACTCTGAGGAAGCTGAGCTTGACCCACCATTATATGAAGTTTCTGCACCCAAAAGGCATGAGTTCAAGGAGATTCACAATGCATCATCTCACTTCCAACATTTGGCGAAAAGCAACGCTGTTCCTTTGTCCCATGTGGAATATTCAAAGATCAATTATGCTTCTGATATTGAATCAGAAAAACCGTCTTCTGATGATGAAAGTTCTCATGCACTTATTCGTGAAGAGTGCCCTATCAAAGATTTAGTTGCTAAGTATCCTCAACAAAAACCTCCGGTTATTGCTCATGCTAACAATAAAGAAGCCGATCCTTTGTCACATGTAGAATATTCAAAGGTCAATGTTACTCCTGATAATGAATCAGAGAATCCATCTTCTGATGATGAAAGTTCTCGCGCACTTATTCGTGAAAGGGAGTCCCCTGACAAAGATTTAGCTGCTAGGTATCCTCAACAAAAACCTCCGGTTATTGTTCATGCTGACAATGAAGTAGCCAATCCTTTGTCACATGTAGAATATTCAAAGGCCAATGTTACTTCTGATAATGCATCAGAGAATCCATCTTCTGATGATGAAAGTTCTTCTGCACTTATCCGTGAAATGGAGTCCTCTGAGAAAGATTTAGCTGCTAAGTTTGTACAACGAGAATCTCTAACTACTTTCATCTCTAAGGATGCTGTACCTCCGGATAACTTGATAAATCTGGCTTCTCCAACCAGGCATTCATTCCTGGAGTCAGAGGTGCAGCTCAAAGCTAATAATCCCTGTTGCAATACAAGATGTGAATCACCCAATGGGCATCATGGACTGGAGGAACTTAATTGGCAACAAGTTCACCACAAAAATGATGATTTAATACTGCATGAGCACATAAATTTCAACGATGTACTTCAGATGCCAACAGTTTCGAGGACAGAAAGTTATGAATCAAAGGAGACTGGTGAGTTATTTCATATTTTGTGTCTGTTTGTTATTTTCAGTTGGATGTTGCCACTTTTACGTGAATTCAAAATCCTTGTTGATCTTGAAATGCCTTAATGTGACTGTAGGTAAATGCTTAATTTCTGAAGTCCCCCAATTAGGCAAATATTCGTTACATTCCAGTCATTTTTCCATTTTCTAACACAATATTCCTGTGTTTATTTCTTGGAATTATTTTGTCGTCTTGTGTTCCAAAAACCAATAACGTAAATGAATTTAAACAAAATAACCAAGAAATTTCAAAATTTGCTTATGTAATGCTGGAAATGGCTTCATCTTCTTTACTATTTCCTTTCAAAGAAGACTGAAGATGATTCTTAACATGTGACCTGACAGTTGCTTTTGATCATTTTGTCCTTCGTATTATCTTATTCTCTTTACCACTGTAGATGCCAAAGCCACGGCAGAGTTGGAAAGAGAAGTAACCATCGAACATAGAGAAACTTCTGGGCGAAAGGTGACACCGCTTCAGCAAACAGTGAGTAATTCCCTGGATCTTAGTGACGCGTATAAGTTAGCTGTTGGCAATAAGGGTAGACAGCTGTCGGGAAGACTCTTAGAACAACAGAAATCTATAAAAGATTCTGAAAGAGCCAGTGAAGATGTGAAGCTCTTGTTGTCACAGATAACTTCTCGAGGAACTGAAACATCATTAAATGATGTGAGTCCTAGGATGTCAGCAAATAGCGATGATTTTACAACTTTTGATTCTTCTAGCACTATAGGGATGCAGATATTACAAAGAAGGATATCGCTCGAGAGAAATGAATCTAATATATCTCTTGATGGAAGCACTGTCAGTGAAATTGAAGGTGAAGGTACGATAGACCGATTAACACGACAGGTTTAGCACGATAAAAAAATAATAGGTGCTTTGTATAAAGAATTGGAGGAAGAGAGAAATGCTTCTGCTGTTGCTGCTAATCAAGCAATGGCGATGATTACTAGACTACAGGAGGAAAAGGCGGCCCTCTATATGGAGGCATTGCAATGCCTAAGAATGACAGAAGAGGAAGCTGAGTATGAGGGTGAAGCTCTGCAGAAAGCAAACCAACTGCTAGCAGAGAAGGAGAAACTGATTCAACATTTAGAGGCGGAACTCGAACTGTACAAGAGCAAACTTGGAGATGCATGTTCATCAAGTAACTTTTTTATGCGGAGTCCTGAATCTGGAGCAGGTAAGTCCGAGGTAGCAAATAATTCCGCTGCATTTAAGAGTTCCAATAATGATAAACTTGACACAGCCAAGAGAATTGTTGAAGCACTTAAGCTGTTTGGGGATAAGGACACTAATACCTCTGTGGAAGTTGAAGATGAAAAACAATATATTATGCGATGTTTGAAACAGTTGGAGGAAAAGCTCCATTTATTCTCAAAAAATGAGGTCGATACAGAGATGACTGATGGAACCTTTACAGAAGAGGAAGGAAATGGTGTAAGCGGTACCAAATAGCTCGACTACAGGGAAGCTCCATTGAACGTTCTGTTTACTCACTTGACACGGAAACCAAGGGACTTGAATATATTAGAGAATAGCGTTTCGCCTGCCAGAAGTACATTCAACTCCAACTAGGAAAACTACTTGATATGTAAATTTCTATAGCTGAGAAACTTAAAGGTAAACACTTAAGTAAATCATCTAAAGTGTTGATATTATTTATGACCCTTTTTCATTTTAATGGATTCTAATATTTGTTACTGTACTTATAAATATGTTTGCGACTGAGTTACTTATTGGAGCAGAACTATTAAGTAAAAACTCTGTTAAGTCTCTCAATAGGAGATTGCATCATCTCATTTATCTTTGTTTTCCTAGTTCATAAAATTTTAAGTTGTCGTAATACTAGGCAATGAAATGCAAGGATTTCTTGCTTTTTTTTTGTTTTTCGAAGTAGGCTTTTTTTTTTTGTACTGAATATAAAGATATGTGATGAATGGTAAGCATATTGTGGATTAGTTCTTCTGTGAATGAGAAGGAAAGAGAGAGTAGGATACTATTAAAAGAAGCATCAAATTGCATCACCGGTATGGGCGGCATTGTTAGTCGTCAATGTGAGAACAAATTCTCTGTACTCCGTGTATTCAGTCAATGACATTTAATATTTGTGAGTGCTCAATCTCCTGAATTTTTGCCTGATAATGTCTTTAGGTGTCTTCTCCTCTTCTTACAGCAGAACGGAATTCGACTCTCTAAGAAGCCCTTAAAGAAGGTGACTGAGATGCACATATGTAGAAATTTCTGAATCAACTGTAAAGTTAACCACTTCCTTTCCATATCGTTTGTCTTTTTGTCCTACATATAGAGTTCAAGCCTTTATGATACTTCTCTATGTTTGGTTTGGTTTGGTTTGGTTTGCATAAAAGAAAAGGGTTTCATGCTTGCTTCTGTGTATTTAGCTCTGAGATGATTTTTCATTTTTTCATTCTCTCTTTTTTTTTTTTTTTTTGGGGGGGGGGGG
>CAVNYN010229691.1:0-17217 GCA_963692815.1 Nyctanthes arbor-tristis
TATATGAAAACTGAATTATACCGATTTGCTGAGATTTCACACTTAAACCTGCATTTCTACATTTCAGTTGTAGATTTCCTCTAAATGTATAATTTTTCCTTAAGAAAATTTAACCAAATGGATACAAGAACATCTTAATCTTTCCATCCTAAGGTGAGTAATGATGTTAGACATGAGATTATATGTTACTCTAAAATATTCTTAGGGTGATTCATACATTAGTAATCAAACTCAGCTTTTTATATAGAGAACATATGAAATAGTGGATTAGCTAGCCAATGAGTGGGACTTCCCACTTAAAACTACATTTCTACATTTCCTCTAAATGTATAATTTTTTGTTAAGAAAATGTAACTAAATGGATACAAGAACCTCTTAATCTTTTGATGACTAAGGGTTGACGTATTGCGTTCTTGTATAATTCTACATTTACATTGTACAGAAATGTAGAATGAAATTATATGTATAATTTTTCAGCAACCCAACGGATATCGGTAAGCCTAAAGTAATCCTTAAATGTAGATTCCTACATTTAAATTATATCGATTTGTAGAATCTACGTAAATGTAGAATTTTTCCATCTACTGATGATATGTATTTAAACTTTAATGGTTGAAGTATCGCATTCTCGTATAATTGTACATCTACGTTGAAAAGAAATGTAGAATTAAATTAAATGTATAATTTTTCCAGCAACCCAACTAATGTCAATAAGCCTAAAGTAACACTTCAATATAAAATACTACATTTAGGTTACATCGATTTGTAGAATCTTATGTAAATGTAGAATGTTTTCAGCTATTGATGAGATGTCTTTAAAGGGTTGAAGTAAGTACCGGGTTTTTTGTATAATTCAACATGCACATTCTATAGAATTGTAGAATGTAATTAAATGTAGAACTTCTAAAGCAACGAATGTAATGTCTTAACACGGTATCCGTATAATACAACTCAAGGACAGGTAGAAATTTTAGAATTACATAACATTTGTGATTTTCCAGCAATACATCAAGTGTTCCTATAGAATACAATGCTAGGCTACATAAGATAAATGTAGAGTAGTACGTTTAAGCTGAAAAGAAATGAATAATTACACCAACTAAATGCTTCCATTAATGTGTGCAAGATGGTTAACCTGAAATATTGATCACCTACTACCGATGGCCAAACTGCGTGGTGCTGAACTTTTGCAACTGCCACTCATCAAAGTTGTTGAGAACGATATCCAACCACTTCAGATTTGTCATATACCCAACTTGGGCCTAAAACGCCTCTGCACACACAGTTCTCGGCTCATCTGCAATTCATATACCATTTGCAAGCATGGTGATTAGCTCAAAATTGCGATTAACTACTAGTTGAAAAAATAACAAAAAGGGATAGTAAATAAGAACAGCAACACCCATTTTTTTAAATTTTTAATTTGCTGTTAGAATTTTCTTTAACAATGACATAATTAATTTAATAAATCAAAACAATAAAATGGCATAGGACAAAAATTGCTGAATCCATGCACCTATTTTCTCTTCAACTTTTTAGTGATCCAGAAGCTACTCCATTCTCCATGACAAAAATTAAGAACCAACATATGGATTCCAAAGGTCTAATTTATTATTAAACTGAGATTCTTGAAAACACATATATAAGTTCTCCCTTATAATCCAGAATTTTTTTTTTTTCCTTTTTCCATATTGGCGGCTTAACAACTTGCTTTGAGATTTGAGACCTCTAATAATCTATTTAGCGACCACAATCCAAAGAAGTCAAGAATGTACACTGGCTAAGTTTAGGGTTATATATCTAATACATGCATCAATACAATGAACGAGGATTTAATTTTCCTAACTAAACAAGAAAATTTCAATTTTGAGTTGAAAATTCTCCAACTAATTCAGTACTTAAGTAGCATTCGGTTCACTAGAGTAATTAAGTGTTAAAATGAATTTCAAATACCTCTTCAAATGCACAATGTACAATGTAGAGTCCAGTTGAAAGTTATAAGTTGTCTACAGATGTAATTCTTGATTCAAATGATTCATGTATACATCTAAGGACCAAATTGCTTCATTTCATGAGCAAGAATACATTATAATTTAACACAGATGTTCCTTTAAAAATAAGTCTCGACAATGACATCTAAATGTATGAAGTAATCATAAAGAATAATCAAGGTCTGAAAGTCCTTCTAGAATTTTGTCAATGCAGTTTTGGAAGGCCAATCGTTAAAAAGGTGATGAATACCGTTGTCTAGTCTTACTTCAGTAGTCAACTCAATTGACCTGTAGTAGTGATCTTACATATAAAATATAAATTAAAAAAAAAACTAAATTATTACACATGCAATTACTTGAACAAGTGATGAACCTAAAAATGTTTAAAATTTAAGGCGCTGGTGTGATAAAATGATAATGACTCATCCCCGATATCTAGAAATTTTCTAAAATTCTGAGTGGTGAGGCAACATTAATCTATCAACTATTCATTAGATTCTAGTGGGCATGTCCTATCCAACTCCATTGGCATGTGGAGATTAAAAGAAATATCTAATTTAATAAAAAGAGGTACCTTTATTTGAAAAAACAAATCTCCTCACAAGTCCTAAATTTGGTCCAAAAAAGACATATCTTACAAGTGGCATGAAGTAAATGCATACGAAATTCAACACATATTTTAAGAGCATATGCCTATCGCAAGCTCAAGATTTTTGTGGTCACAATCTAATAGACTATATATTGCTACTTGAAGAATATAAATTATATTAGTACAAGAAGGGTCACAATTTGATACTCTAAGGGCTTGTTTGAAGCTCTTTAAATTTTTAATTTATAAAATGAATTTATAAAGAGTTGAAATAAGTGGTGGAGATTTAATTGAAGTTTGAAATGTATGGTGATTGTTGAGTAGTTGTCAAATCAACAGTCAAATCTTAGTAGATGAATTTATAAAGAGAAAATTTAAAGAGGATCAAACAAGGCCTAAATTTAAATGGGTTTCATAAAATTATATTAAAAGAAATTCGAAATACAAGAATCCATTTGCAAACAAGATAAATATGCTGATGTTAAAAAATCCTTATGTCACCTAAAGTGAGATTTCAAGAAGAGTTGCTCAAAAGTTGGTTAACTGTTATTTCTTAAAAATGATTAAATGAATTTCATCATAAAAAATATGTAAAATAGAATTTTTTTCCCCACTCAGTAGAAAGAAATAATACTGTTATTTACTTGTTATCCTCAAGTTTATCTTTTGTGGTAAAGGAATTATCATCTGGATCAGATAAGATTGCATTTTTTACTGGTTCAATGAGGCAAATTGTTAGAAAATGACACCTAAGAGATAAGGCAAATTAGGATGTACAAAACATATACACACAATAAAACATTTCACTTGGGCCCTATTTCATTCAAATAGTGGGAAAATTTTCTTGTATTTCAAGAATAACAAAACATGTACTTCAAATTCTATAAATAAAAACAAGACGAGTGACTATCAAAATTCAAATTAATCAGCTGGAGACTAATGTTCATTCATCAGTACTTCATTTGCTTAGAGTATTAATTCTCCGAAAATTTTTGAAATTTCAATGAAAATTGAAAAAATAGCACATGAACATGGGCAAGTGTTGTTGGTCCCATTATATTGAATGGTCAAGAAAAATGGGCCATTTTCCACATTACCAAAATAAAAATTGATAAAGCATTTGGGGAACCAAGGAAACAAACTGGCCCAGAAACAGGGGAATTCAGGAACACCCCATTCTAGTTCTTATTCCAACATTGAAATCTCAGCACAAACAAGTGTTCCACACTTGGAATTTACTTACCGGAAGCAGAAAAAAATGAAAAAAATTCAGACACGCAACAAGCCTGAAAAAAAAGAACGTTCTTAAAGTTTTCAACACCAACAAACCAAAAAATGGCAGAAATAACATGAATGAAATCAGAAATTTACCGAGATTCCCAAACCAAAAGCCGAAGGGGTTTGCTGGATGTCCGACTTACCTCGCCGGAAAGAAACGACAACTACAGTTTTTGGCTGGACGTCCTCTGAAAATCGATTGTCGGCCGACATCCTTCCAAAAATCGATTGTTCGCTGCACGGATTTGGGGCCTAGGGTTCTGAGAAGTAGAACAAAACTGATATAATCAACAGCTAGCCGGATCTGGTTAGATATTTCGTCTACTGAAGTTGGGGCTTAGGGTTTTGAGTTGTGTTTGAATCGCCTGTTCAATTCATACACATGTGGTTTTTCTTCCTTGCTTTTTCGTCACTGTGTTGTCACTTCCTAAGGTGCTTTTGTTTTTTATTGATTTTTTTTGTTTTTTGTTTTCTACAATAGATTTTGTGGGTTGTAAATTTCAAGTTTTGTTAAGGGTGTTATTGTCTATATATTGTCATTTTTGTCATGGGTACAAATGTTGATTAATTTGAACATTTTTCCAAAAAGCATCGTAAATTTGCACAATTTTTCCAATTTCCTCAATCAGATTCATATCTATTTGACATATTAACACTATTGAACTTATCATCAATATGATGTAAGGGCAAGTATTGGCTATTGAAGCCTTTAATAGTACTTAAAGGTAATGTTGATGGAACTTTGAGAAATATTTCAGATGGTCAGCAATACAGTTAATGTGTACAAAGACATATATATCCAAAACCAATGATCCTTGTAGAGATAAAGAACATTATAACAGGAATTGTAAGGTGTGTATTATCATTATCTTGGAAAGAAAGAAATCTTCGAGAAGATCTACTACAAGATGAAAGTGATAAGACTACTCTTCAGTCTCTTAAGCATTAGATACTGGATATTGATCCCATATTTTTCAGAATATGAATGAGACTGAAATAGAGTAGATCACTGTTGACTGGAAGAATAGGACCTATGGTAAGAAATGAAGCAATAGTTGTTCCATTTAAAACCTATTGTCTGTCTTTACCTTTTGTTTTGTTTTGGGATGGGAATATTGATATTATGATAAATTTCTTACAAAGAACTATATTTCTGAATTATATTTGGATATGAATAGTTATTCCATTGAGATTGAGAATAATGGATATTCTTGATTATGAAATCTACTAAAGAAATAAGATAGATAATATCTAGATTCTAAATTTAAAAGGTCTATTATCAGAATAGAAGACAAAAGATGTGTAAAGGATAATCTAGATCATATCCAGTTTGACATTAAAGACAAAAAAGTCCTAATCCATATATTGATGTATTTGAACAAAAGTCTACAAATGTCAGGTATAGCTTTTCTTACTTTATCAAGTTCAATGATGACTATATGAGATATTGTTTCATATACTTGATCAAGTTTATATATGAAAGTTTCAAAATGTTTAAAAGGTTCAAGCGAGAATCGAAAAGCTATCTAGAAAGATATTCTAACATTTAGATATGATCGGAGTAAATAATATTTAAGGTTGTAATTGATTATTTAAAGAGAATAAGATTCTCTTGCTGTAAATTCCTATAAATACACCATTCTATAATAGTGTATTTGAAAGGAAGTTGTACATATTAGATATCTTATAATTTGATATGTCACACAGTTATTCCAAAGTTGTTTTGGGATATGCCATAGGAATTGCATGTTACACATTAAAACGTGTTCCATCTAAGTCGACTGATGAAAGTCAAAATTATTTTGGGTAATAATATATGAAATATTTCTTTGTGGATTATCCAATATAAGTTGTTGGACACGACTATACTCTACATTTGAGATGAATGTCATCTTATGTTATATTCATAGAGAAATTGTTTATTCTAAAAAAAACAATGGGAGTGATCTTGAAGGGGTTCAAGAAACCACAAAAGAAATTGATCGATTAGATGTGCTAGTGGATATACTTCATTTGATGAGGTGCAAACTAGCAATAGAAATATGGTTCCTAAGAACACATTAGCTCCGCGTAAACTGAGTAGGGGAATTCATCTATTCAAGGATATGATCCTGTGATTTTCAATGTCAGATTGACAATTAAAGGTGATAAACCTACAATCTGCACAAAATAAAAGTCGAAGTGTTGACTTAAAAGGTAAGGCTTGATGCTATAGAATTCAAATTGAACTCCATGTATTACAATCAGAGTGTGGACTTTGGTTAACTTGCCAGTATGGATAAGATCCAAATGCTGTAAATTAGTTTACAACTAAGAGGTTAACATGGATGGTAATGCTCAAGTTAAAAAGACAAGATTGATAGTGGAGGTTAAAATTAAAGAACAAAATTGACTCTGATAAAACTTTCTTATCTATAAACGTGTATGTATTAACATTGAATTCTTATTGATAAAACTTTCTTATCTGAAATTTTGAATCCATAAAGTCAAACGGAATATTAATCAAATCTTAGATGAGCAGAAACTTTCATTTTGATAACATAATCAAAGTGTTTGATTCTATCAAATATGAAGATGAATAGTGTGTACAAGAAATTATTGGAAATTAGACCATGTTCATAACATTGTATAAGGATACATATTATTGTTCATAATATTATATAAGGATACATATTATTGACATGACATCCCAATATGTAAACAGAAAATCCAAAGCTTTTCTCTATATATAATTTCAGAGAGGTAGCATACATCTTTGGGATGTAGGTCTATAGAGATAGATCTAGAAGTATGCTTAGCCTATCTAAATCCATGTACACAGATAAAATCTTAAGAAGATTTTGTATAAAAGAGTCCATGTGAAGACTCTGTCCTATAGAGATGGGATCACCTTCTCAAA
This sequence comes from Nyctanthes arbor-tristis, assembly GCA_963692815.1. Lineage (NCBI taxonomy): Eukaryota > Viridiplantae > Streptophyta > Magnoliopsida > Lamiales > Oleaceae > Nyctanthes > Nyctanthes arbor-tristis. The sequence goes on from CAVNYN010229691.1 coordinate 6,758, forward strand.
AGAAGTGTTATAGAACATAGGTTGGGAAATATTGCATGGATAAAACTCGCTATACTATTACAAGAGAATCTATCTAGTATGCAATGCTATGTAGTAGATTGAATGTTTCACATGTTTTGAAGGTCAAAAGCAAATTCCATGTGAATTCTGTTGGGAAACAACTTATAACAGTCATGAACATTCTTAGCTACTTGAGAAGCACTTGAAGATATGCTTGACGTGAACTGATTGATCTTGGTGAATCGATGATAAATTAAAATAGAGATTTTGGTTTATCTTATTCTGATTGGATTAGAATAATAGTATCACGACGTTTGACATCGCGAATGGGAGCTTAATGGGTCACACATAAATGTAAGAGTTGGTGATTTGGAATGGACCTTGTCCAAGTGGGAGATTGTTGGAATTGATGTCCAAAATCCAAATAGTTGAACCTGGTTTAATCGGGCTGAATTAATTAATTAGATTAATTAATTGAATCATTCAGTTGTAGGCCCGCGGAAGCCCAAGTACGACTTGGATTTTGGTTCCTACAACTATATATAGACATCTTGTGTTTTGGGTTTATGTAATAGACTGTCAGGAAAATTCGTATGATGAATTTTACATGATGCGATCGTGGATATTCTGTCAGCTTCTTGCTAGCACATGAAGTTGACAGAGCCCTAAACATACTCCCATAAATTCGCTTCGAATTATTCACTGTTATGGAGATCCAAATCCATTCTTGCCGTGTGGATTACCATTAGAGGCTGGACAATTGGATAACTGTGGAGACGAGTAATGCTCCAATGGTCAATTAGGATTTGCAGTTCACGGCGTTCATCAAGAGGTATTTTTCTATCATGAATTCTTTTAAAGTACAAGGTCGATTCTAGGTATAGGAATTGAATGTTTGTTTAATTTCCGCTGTGCATATATTGTTCAATTCCTAACAGTAGAGACAAGAGGTGTGCGAAAAGGCCTATTAGTGATGTGCATAGAATAAGGAAAATAAAGGCTTTGGTAGAAGGAATTATGCATTGGCCTAGTAAGATGGTTTCCAATCTAGGAAAGTGAGACAAGTCTCGGATTTGTGAATTTCATCAGGATCATTGTCATACCAACGAAGAGTATTACCAGCTGATCAAAGTGATTGAATGTTTAGTAAATACAGGGTATTTGAAACCAAGCGAAGAGAGTAGAACAGTCTCAAGGCTTATTCATAGTCGCTTCAAATAAATAACATTTTTGTCGCTCGAAATCGATTTTCTCAGCCCATCATCTTTGATGATGCTGATTTAGCAGGAGTCACGTTACCACACGATGATGCATTCATTATTACGGCGGATATTGCTAATTTTGACGTTAAAAGAGTGCTAGTGGATACTGGAAGTGCAGCTAATGTGTTAAGTTGGTAATCATTTGGAACACTCAAAATTCCAGTGGTCATGATAAAGCCTTTACATATCTGATTGCAGAGATTTGGATAGGAGGTAGTAGAGCCAGAGGGAGTCCTGGATTTGATGGTAGTCGTGGGGACACATCCAGCAGCTGTAGCTATTACAACCCCTTTTGTTGTCATATGAGTGTCCATGGAACAAATGATATCTATGGGAGACCTCTGTTGAATAGCATAGGAGCGATAGTGTCTACCCATTACCAAGCTATGAAATTTCCTACCAGTAGAGGATTAGGAGTTGTCTGAGGTGATCAGTTGTTGTCTTGGTGATGCTATGTTGATAGTAAAATGGAAAAACAGATGATGAATATTGAAATAGTAATGTCATTAGAAACAGATGATAACGATAAAACCGTTGAGGAAAATGAGAAGAGAAAGGTGGGGATGGATCGCTTTACTGCCATTGATGGTATTGAGGAGGTATAGGTGGTCACGAGGAAAACTTTCAAGATAGGGAAAACCTTATTAAGGAAAGAAAAAGAGCAGATGGTCCAGTTTCTGAGGTCAAATTTAGATTTTTTTGCTGGGTCTCAAAACGATATAGAGGGGGTTGATTGAAATGTCATGCAGTACTCTTTAGAACTTGATCCCGCGCGGCAACCAGTTAAACAAAAAAGCACTCATTCATTCCAGAGAGGTAACAAGTGATAAGAGATGAGGTCGAGCAGCTACTGAAAGCTAAGTTCATCAGAGAAGTAAAGTACCCTGAGTGGGTGGCAAATGCGGTACTGGTTAAGAAGGCTAAAGGGAAGTGGCAATGTGTGTGGATTTCACAGATCTGAACAAGGCGTACCCTAAAGATTTGTATCCTTGCCTCGAATCAACTCGCTCATTGAAGCCACCGCCAATCAGAAACGATTCAGTTTTTTAGATGCTTTTTTTAGGTATTACCAAATTAAGATGGCAAAGAAAGATGAGGAAAATACCGCCTTTATTACTGATATGGGTACTTTCTGTTATACATCCATACCTTTTGGATTAAAAATATAGGTGCAACTTATCAAAGGATGATCAACTAGGTATTCGCTCCAGTGCTCCAGGTGAAAATGCAAGCCTATGTAGATGACATGGTGGTTCACAGTAAAAAGGAAGCGAATCACTTGAGCGATCTACATGAGGTGTTTGACATTGTTAGATAGCATAAAATTAAATTCAACCCTGAAAAGTGCACATTTAGAATTCCTGGAGGAAAATTTCTGGGATATATGATAAGCCTACGGGGAATTGAGGCTAACCCAGATAAGATTGAGGCAATAATGAAATTGGAAAAGCCTAACACTGTGAATGATGTGCAATGATTGTTTGGCCAACTGATTGCATTAAGCCGGTTCATGTCAAGAGCAGCAGAAAAATGTTGTCAATGGTTCACGCTGCTTTTCATGGTTCACGCTACTGAGAGATCGGAATACCTTCAATTGGGATGAAGATTGCGAGTGATCGCTGAAGGAAGTAAAGAAAGATCGACAACGACCTTTTATATTGTTTAGGCCAGCGCCGGGAGATGTCTAGAAACTTTATCTTACCGTATCTGATAAGTCAGTGAGCTCAGTACTATTAAAAAAGGATGGGAACCTAGAAAATCCAATATATTAGGCAAGTCATGTATGGAAAGATATGGAGTCCGGATACTCTTTGATGGAGCAGCTGGAACTAGAAATAGTCCTCACTGCTTGAAAGTTGCGTATATATTTTCAAGCTCATACCATTTAGGCAATTACTTATTTCCCGTTATGATATATTATGAATCATCCTAATATATCAAGAAGGCTTATGTAATGGGCAATGGAGTTGGGTGAATAAGAAATTGAATACAAGTCGTGAGGTGTACTATCAAGTTGCAAAGCCTAGCAGACTTCATTGATGAATTAACTCCATCCTCTTCTTCTGAGGATGAAGCACGTATTGACGGTTCATCAAGGAAGCAAAGATCCGCAGTATAAGTACTATTAACAAACCCTCAAGAAAAATCTTATGAGCTGTCACTTCAAATAGAGTTTGTAGCCATGAATAATGAAGCAGAATATGAAGTACTAATACATGGACTTCAATTAACAATCGCTAAAGAAGCGTGCCTTTGAAACAAAAGATGAGCGAATGGTGCTATATTATGTAAAGACGAAAGAGTTACTAAGAGCCTTATCGCGATGGGAAATCGTGAAGGCCTCTAGGGATAAGGTTGATCGCTTATCTCTGGAGGCTCTTAAAAAGTGCTCCAAAAATAAAGCTACCTCAATGAAAATTCTGAAACAGTCAACACTGATCGCTCACATGTATTGTGTGAGGCTGGAGGAAGATACATGGATAACGCAACTCAAAAATTATTTGGAAACAAGAATTGTACCAGAGGATCCTGTCATAGCCAAGTGTTTAAGAATGAGAGTTGTTAATTTACACTCATCAATAGGGAATTATATAAGAAGAGAGTCACTATGCCATATCTGTGATGTCTTTCAGTACAGTGATGTGAGGCTTGTCAGAGGTGCGCCAGCATTATACAAGTGCCCGCCGTTCTACAGATTCCAATCATGGGGAGTTGACATATTAGCTCCTTTCCCAATAGCATCCTGGCAGCGAAGGTTTATTGTAGTGGCAATAGACTATTTCACAAAACAGGTAGAGATAGAAGTGCTTGCAGTGATATCAACTGAGAAGATTCATAGGTTTATCTGGAAAAGCGTGATTTGTAGGTTTGGAATCCCTAGGATATTGGTGACTGATAATGGGAAACAGTTTGACAACAAGGCGTTTGACGGATTTTGTAAAAGTTATCGGATAAAGTTGAGAAGAACATCAGTGGCGCATCCTCAAGCCAACGGTCAGGTAGAATCACTACTCGTACAATTTTGTAAGACTTAAAGATGTGGATACAAAGTTTTGGAGGATCTTGGGCAGAAGAAATACCTAATGTCTTGTGAGCTTATCATACTACACCTAGGCAAGCGACGGGGAAGACTCCATTCTAATTATGCTTTGGGTTGGAAGCAATAACTCCCATAGAGGTGCTTGAGGCCAGTTCCAGAGTTCAGTTTACTCGGTATAGTGAAGAAATTCATCGAGCGGAGTTAGATCTTATTGAGTAAAGTGGGGAAAATGCTTGGAAAAAAATGTAACATGTCAAAGAAAAGAGGGATGAATGATTTGATCAGCAAGTTAAGGAAAAACGATTCTAAGCTGGCCACTTGGTCTTGCGATATGTTGCATTAGCTGGTCACACTCCGAGGAAGTTAGAAGCTAAGTGGGAGGGTCCTTATGAAGTATTAAAAGAAGTCAAATTTGGATCTTACAGTTTGAAGATTCCTGGGGGAAATAGCTTATCAAGACCATGGCATGTCTCTAATTTGAGACAATATTACGCTTAAAGTAATATGATCTTATTGCTACCCTACCAAGAATTATAATAATTTGAGTAAGTTTGATTGACTATACTAATATTATGTAGGGAATCACCAAGTAATCTATGAAAAATGAGAAGAGCAAGCAAGAAAATCATTAGGGGCAAGCAACAAAGAAAAGGTAACATAATGGTATCTCCATACCTTTTCTTAGACTTGTCTGCATACTTCTGAATGTTAATATAAAGCGATTGCTAAATTAATCGAGTTTATACTCAATTAACTAAGTTTACACTGACAGATAAAAGAAAATATATAGTTAGCACATAATAGTGAAACATCAAGAGAGAAACAGAGGAAGAGAAGAAATTCACTTAGGAGAAAACAAGGCAGGAAAAGCAAGTGATGTGTCTTTAGTATGTTCTTAGTGATACCTGAGGAAAATTATGAAAAAAGAGTGATAACACTTATAAAGGGTTCATTGGTTCAGGGTTCTAATAAGGCAAAAGCGAGGCAATCTGTCAATATTTGATATATGTGTAGTTAGTTAATATGTTTTATGGTAGAATAGTATGTTTCGTTCCAATTGTTTTCAGTTACCTGTTGTTTTATGGTAGAATAGTATGTTTCGTTCCAATTGTTTTCAGTTACCTGTGCTGGTGAAACAAAATAATGTCCTTTCATTTCGAGAATAAATTTTGTGTTTTCATGTTAGTCGCTTATGAAAGTTCTATGAGTAAAGTACATGTTGCTACATGAGTTTGTTGTTAAATGAGTTTTTTATTACCATTAAAAAAAGAGAGAACGATGTTTCATGAAATCACTTCACAATTCTCAAGATATAAATCGCTCCAAGGAGATGGTCAAAATCGCTCCTTGGGAATGGTGATCGCTCCATTTATAAATCGCTCCAAGGAGATGTTCAAAATCGCTCATTGAAGTGGTAATTGCTTCATGAGATAAATCGCCCAAAGGATGATCATAATCACCCTTTGAGATGGTAATCACTTCACTAATGAAGTCACTCAAAGAGATGTCTATAATCACTCTTTGAGAAGATATTCACCTCACTAATGGAGCCGTTCAAGAGATGGTCCTAATCACTCTTTCAGAAGGAATTCATACTACACTTAAGCAACGACGTACTTCTCGAGTTAAAATTTTAGAAAACAATGAAAACAAAACAGAAATAACAAAACTGTATTTTGTAGAAGAGTGTGTTACACATCAAGGGGAGTTTGAAGGTCTAACAGACGTTAATTAACATCAAATAGAATTTGAAGTTTACAAAGGATCACTCATTCAAGTCCTTATTATCATTGCCCTCGGTCAACTCTTCAATCTCTTCCTCTTCCTCACTAGAGAAAATCTCATCACTTTCGGAGTAAGGAAATGAGGACATAGTTAGGCTGTGATTTATTTCTTCCAACTAGGCCTTCGCAACTCTGAGATCAGCCCTTTGCCAGCAACAAGATGGTTTCCTTTGATTTCTTTAAAGTTGTTAGACTTTAAGAAATCGCGAACAGCTATCTAAGGAAGAATTCTTATCCTATTGGCCAACGTTTGTTTCTACTTCAAGATAGTACTGTCCTTGGAAGTAAGCAATTAATCCTTTAGGGCCAACTGATTTTGAAGAAGAGCAATCTATTCATCCTTTACCCAGATCGTTACATCTTTCATTGAAGAATGTTCTCTAACTTCTCCCATAGAAAATTTCAATGAATCAATTTCTTCCTGGAAAGCCTTCACCTAAGGATTCACTTTTTGCAACTGAGTCTGCATGCTTGAAAGAATTAGTCGTTGCTCCTTTAAAGTCTCAGTTTGAATGCAGATTTAGTTTTGAAACTTGTGTCGTTCCACTTTGATGGAGGTGCGCTAGAGATGAGTCTTGCTGATTATTTCATCCTCAGACTTGACATGGTTGTTGAAGGATCTGGAAATAGATAGCATCTGAGCAAACGAAATCATAATTAGTTAGATGTATTGGAAAGTGATTGATAGTAATAAGAAGAAACTAAAAATACCTACCATGCACGCTGTTAACTCTGTAGCCCCCATGAGGTGATCTTCATTTTGAGGGTTTAGATAGTTCATTATGTCTTCATCATTATGAACCATGTTCACGACTACATAGTCCTTAATGAGGCGATCCAATGGAAGTTAAATCCCCTAGGATTATAAGGAAGAAGAAGAGGCTTTTGATAGTTTGGTTCTGGGAGAAAGGTCTAAGGTGATTGTAGGAAGGGAAGAGACTGGTTCAAAATCCAATGAGTGCCATCCCTAGGGAGAAAGACTGATGTAGGAGGAGTGACAGAAGAAGAAATGATGAGTTGACAAGATATAGGAGTGATGGTTAAAGGGTTGAGGGTGGAGGTGCTCATATTTGCAACAGAAGAGGTGAGACCACTCAAGTCAAGTCCATTAGAAGATATCAGTTCGGGTGGTGATGGAGCTGCATCATTTTTCTCAGAAGAAGCTCCTTGTAGAAGGGATTGGTTTGGGTATGACACGGTTCACTCTCAAGAGGATGTCGAAGTAGACTCCTGAGCTTGATGGGGTAGAGGGACATGTTGAAGATTGTTCAGTATCAAAGCGATAGTGCTTCTTAGATTGCTTTTCCTTATTCTAAAGGGCCAATCCAATGAGGTAATCATAAGAAAACTCCTGCTGACTCATATCTAGAAAAAAATAGAAGTAGTAAAGGGAATCACTATCAAACAGAACATAAGAACTGTATGAGAAAGTAAGTTAAGAAAAAGCTTAGCTTACGTAAAGGGCAATCAATGCCAATAGTTGCCAGGTTTTTATCAACTAAAATTGTGGCAGTGCTGCCTTTCTCAGCCTTAAGGTGGGATAGAGTAGTGATGTCTGTTTCCCCAAGGTTAGACAAGAGGGGGGTTCGTTTAAAGGCCTTAAAAATGGGTGATCGCCAAGTGCGCACGAACTCAAAAGAATGATCCTCAGCGGATTCAATGAAGAAAAACTTGTTCTTGCAGCTCCAACAAGATTTTGGGTTCTTAAGAGTGTGGAAGTAGCGCCTTTTGCAGGTTTCGTTCTGTGGGCAAAGTGGCACATTTTTCACTCTGTTTTGGCTTTTTCATTTCAAAACAAGTTTCTGAAGATATTTGAGGTTGGGGTTATATCATTTTTCAGACATATATACAAAAAAATAGTTTAAGTGATGTCAACCACTAGGGAGTATTTGACTGGGGCAAAGTTGGAACCTGAAGAGCAAGTCTAGCAAAAAAAAAAAAAGTACATAGGGAAACGAAGACCAGCCATTATACAATATGTATAAATGGCTATCTCGCGATTACTGGTTGAAGTAAGGGTTTCTCTGTCGTTTAGGGATCTGAAAGTATAGGGTGATGGTATGTAAAACCTAGATAAGAATGATTCTAGCAATGCTAGTTTATAGATGCTAGTCTCTAAGGGGAAATCTCTTATAGCGCTATCCAAGGCGGATGAAGGAAATGGAGGATAATCCCTAAGTGGAGGACTTTTCTTGGAAGCTTTGGATTGACCAGAGGAAGGCTTCTAGATAGATATCTTGATAATCATGCTTTTAAACAGGAAAGGAGAATCTAAGGAAAATTCAACGAGGGCTGAAAAAACCCTGAAAACAAAAAAAGAAACAAAAGTGACTCGGAATGAAACACGAAGTGACGGAGAAGAAGGGTCCTCGACGGAAAACATAATAGAAAACACACAAGAAAATTAACACATATTAATCGAACTACATTCTCTTTATCAACATATGAAAACTTAAAAAATCATGAAACCCAACAATGTTTACATAGAATAGGCAGAAGAAGAAGGAAAAGTACCTGGTAGTAGAGGCAGTTGAGGAGTTTGCAGCAAAAATAGGACCAATTCAAAATAGTAAATCTCTCAGGCGACGGAAAATCGTGAAATAAGAATAAGAGATTTTCAATTCTTTTGTCTCCAAAGAAGTGGCATTTGAATTCATCGAACCCTATTAAACCAGAATCATTGGGGCATCTGGGCAATCGTACTTAATTAGGGCAACCGGAAGGTAATATCATTATGCTACGACAACTAAGGGTCAACACGGACATTTATGGAACTTCAGAGAAGATGAAACATCATAGGAGAAGAGTCACAGGGGAAACATCATGAAGAAGTATGATGATAGATCACTTTACTATTTTTATTTACTCTCTTCAAAAATACTAGTCTTTTTATGAGAGTGAGGGCCTTATGATGATATATGATAACCGAAGCAGTAATGATTGTGAGCAATTGTTTAAGTAATAATCGCTGGGACGTCTCTATTAAAGGGGTCGCCTTATTTAATAGATATTGCTTCACTTACAGATATAAAGTGCGGATCGTTAGGATATTGTTGTCGAAGAGGTTGCATCATGTCGCTCCATCTAAGGGATCTCTCCAACAATTAGTATAGGGGTCGCGTAGTGTGTCCAGCGTATGTACTGTGTACGGTCCAAATGAAGTAGATTTTTCCCTCTTTTTTCCCCTTATAAATAAGAGAGGACTGTAGCTTGAAAAGGCAATTAAATTCATTTGAAACTCTATTACACTTTCTTTACACCATTTTCTCTCAAAATCTGTTCTATTTTCGGTTGAGATTAATGCTCATAACTAGAGCTTTACAATAACAAGTCCCCATGCATGCACCCAAAAGTATATTTCTTTACATATTATACTCTCTCCATCCCATTTATTTTGGTCTATTTTTCCTTTTTAGGTAGTCACTTTTATTTGGTCCACTTTTGCATTCATTTACATTAATTATATCCCCATGTAATCTTAAAAATGTAAAAAATTTATTTTTTTCCAATATTATTCTTAATATACATGACTACTAATTAAATAAGGGTATTTTAGGAAGTTTGTGTATAACTGTCTTTTCCAACACAGTTCTTATTCTTTGTGAAAAAGTAAGGGGAGCAAAATTGGGACTGAGGGAGTAATTTGGTTGAAGATAATGGTTTCAGTAAGTCGAGATGTGAAGACTCTTTATGGGTGCTTTAGCCCTAAAACATAGGCACTTGAAACAACTAGTTAATTCATATAGTTTTTTTTTTAAATAACTTCATTTTATTTTTAATATCTCATGTACAATCCACTAATTGTTGTGAACATGAAGAATAACACATACAAAATCAAACTTTGTCTCACGCAAAATAAATTCTATTCAAATAAATTATCAAAAGTCAAAATATGGAATAGGCATAAAAAATGAGGCAGATTTTAACGCTAGGTTTCAATATATAAATTCAAGAAAATTATTTCTAAAAGCATGCAATTAATCTTTGTAACCAAAAATATATATCAGAGAAAACTATATGTGAAAATTCTTCTTCAGATTTAATGAACCTAGTTTAAAACCTCTAAAGTAGCCCCACCATCATCTCCCATCTTCATCGACGGTGCCATGGCGGTCCGCAGATGCCACTAGTCAGATAAATTGAGCAAAACGATTCATTCCATGGTGGATGGAGGGGGACAAATATGATTAGATTTTCTTCTTCATTTTTTTTTTTTTTTTTGGACAGAAACACCACAAAACCACGGTACCTTTTTTTTTATAGAGAAATCACAAAGCCATGGTAATTTTGTTAGATTTCTTATTCTCCAAGAGTAGGGCAACTAAGTTTTCCCCCTTTTTTTTTTTTTTTTTTTTTTGAGATTACAAAAGGGAT
>CAVNYN010229697.1:5284-25965 GCA_963692815.1 Nyctanthes arbor-tristis
CCCCCCCCCCCCCCCCCCCCCCCCCGCCCCCCCCCCCCCCCCCCAGGACATGAGTAACGTATTGTAAACCATAAAATCATTAGCAACCATAAAAAGAAGCCTGTGTTACTAATTCAAAGAAGATTAATACCGGAGAAATAGTTAGGAAGCAATAGCAATTAGATTTTAGAAACAACATATTGTAAAGAACAAATATGCCTAAAAACCTTCTAGCTACGGTAATCAACAATACAAATCCTTGTAAAAATAAAAAATAATCAACCGCTTGTTAAAATCCCAGGTAAACTTCACAACACAAGCAAGATTCCATAGACCATGCAAAAGAATCAATAAATTTAAAGGATATAACTGGCTTGACAGGAAGGAAAGATGTCGATTTCATGACATATTCCTCATACTGAGTATTACAATGTATTTAAGTCCTTTAACTTATTTTATTTTTACAGGATGAACTATAGAAAGTGTAACATGGCTAAAAGGAAGCTCACCAATTTATGAACTTGTGAGGAGACCGAGAGGTAAGTCACCAATTTAGCACTTTAATAGAAAACATAAATTGCATAGAAGATAGAGATATGCTTTTATGATTTGTGTGACCACAAAAATGGTTTCTTGTTAATTAATGCACTCAACTAGGTTGGAATTCACATAGAGATATAGTGGGTTTACTTAGTTGGGTAAATTTGAATTTGCTCGGGAGAGGTTTTCAATTAAACTTGTGAAACTGGTTGTGAGTACGTGATGGTGCATTGTCATGAGTGAGATTGCATAATTGGAACGCCTGTTTATTGTGGATTCGTGAGTCTCAACGCCTTCATTCATAAATTTTCTAGTCCAGCAATTTGAGTTGCTTCCTAGATTAAAATAGATAGAGCATTTATTTTTTAGTTTAAACAACCTCATTGTTCTTTTACAAACTTTTAATTTCCTTATTCAATTGGTGTGAAATTGACTCAAGTGAAATAGGTGACAACTTTCCCTATGGATTCGTGAGTCTCTACTTGAACGGTATCGTAAATTGGCGCCGTTGCCGGGGACAATTTTGTTTATTTATTTCATTTTGTTAATTTTATTACTAATTGAATTATTTTATTTTTTTCTCAGATCTTTGTTGTTGGTGTATGACACGTTCCTCTTTGGGTTTAGTACTTCCTTATCGGGAACCAGAATGGCTGATTCCCAGCACTGAGAGATAATATTCCCCCTCAACCTCAACCTCCGGTTATTATTGACGACGATGATCGCCTGTTCAGCGAACTGATGGTACTACCGCATCCCACAAGTCAATTAAGTGTTGTACCACCAGCTTATGGGAGGCAAAATTTCCAATTAAGGCCTGATTTGATAACTATGATAAGGAATATGTGTTCCTTTAATGGCCTATCAAATGAAGATCCCCATGCGCATATTACAGATTTTTTGGATTTATGTGACTCTGCATTTTTTGATGGTGTTTCTGATGATGCCATAAAAATGAGACTCTTCACACATACTTTAAAGGGAGCGGCTCGTGATTGGTTGTCTTCTTTCCCTGCCCAGAGCATCACAACTTGGGAAGATTTGGCACTGAAATTCCTGACGAAATATTATCCGTTAGCTAAAGCAGCAAGGTTACTTCAAGATATAACTAGTTTTGCTCAGTATGAAGCTGAGACTCTTTATAAAGCATGTGATAGATTCAAAGGACTCCTTAGAAAGTGTCCAACTCATGGACTAACCAAGATTTATCAAGTAAAATATTTCTATGGTGGACTCAGTTCAAGGAATCAAATTATCCTCGATGCTGCAGCAGGAGGATCAGTTACAGCGAATTCTCCAAATGCAACATATCAGCTGTTTGAGAGATTATCATCAACAAATGCTCTATTTCCATCTGCTGATAGAGTTTTTCATAAAAAAGCAGCTGTTGTACATGAGAATGGTGAGTACTCAACATTGGTAGCTCAGATGGCAGCCATGAATAAAAGACTTGAAGAGATAGTGGATGATCATCAGGTGAAGTCAGTGCAAGCAAAAAATGCAGCTTGTGAAAATTGAGGGGCTAATCACCTCATTGATGATTTTCCCTTGGCTCATGTGGGGTGGAGTTGAAGATGTTAGTTATGTTCAAAATCAACAGAGGCAACAATAGAATCCGTATTCAGCGACATATAACCCAAGATGGAGGAATCATCCAAACTTTTCATGGGGAGGAAATCCAGTAAATAAACCACAGCAGCTGCCACAACAGCAGATCCAAAAACCAGAGGAGAAGTCGTCCCTTGCAAACATAGTGGAACAGCTGGCCAAACAAACTAGTCAGTATGTTCAAACTAGTGAAGCTTTCATGACCAAGACTCAGGCTTTTATGCAGAGAATAGAGATTGACAATCAGATTACGAAGGCAACGATTCAGAATTTAGAGAACCAAGTTGGGCAACTAGCAAGGATGACGCAAAAAAAGGCCTTATGGAGCTTTACCTAGTGATACAGAGGTAAATCAAAAGGAGAAAATTAAAGCAATTACAACAAGGAGTGACGTTCAGCTCCCAGAAATACATGTTGAAAGGCCAGGGCCGAAAGAAAAGAGAAACCAAGATTCTAGAGCTGAAAAGGAGAAAGTTGAACACCAGCCAGAAATTATTGAATTGCAGGCTCCACCAAAAGCATCAGTCAAGCCTTATGTTCCACCTGTACCGTTTCCACAGTGGCTCCAAAAGCACAAAATGGATAAACAATTTGCAAAATTTTTGGAGATTTTCAAGAGGCTTCACATAAATATTCCATTTGCATATGCATTAGCTCAGATGCCCAGCTACGCGAAGTTCATGAAAGAGATTTTGTCAAACAAAAGAAAGCTGGAAGATGATGAAACGGTAATGCTCATTGAGGAGTGCAGCGCTATATTGCAAAATAAATTGCCTCCTAAACTTAAAGATCCAGGGAGTTTCACTATACCTTGTACTATTGGTGATATTACATTTAATAGGGTATTGTGTGATTTAGGTGCCAGTATTAACCTCATGCCCCTATCTGTGTACAGGAAACTTAGATTGGGAGAAGCCAAGGCAACAAGGATATCGTTGCAACTTGCCGATAGATAATCAAATATCCTAAGGGAATCATTGAAGATGTACTTTCACATGTCTATACGGTACATTTGCTTTCAGGGGAATGCCTTTTGACTTATGCAATGCTCCAACTACTTTTCAGCGTTGTATGATGGCAATATTTTCTGATATGGTGGAAAAGTTCACTGAAGTATTTCCGGATGATTTTTCGGTGTTTGGTTCGACATATGATGAATGCTTAAATCACCTAAGCTTGGTTTTGGAGAGGTGTGAAGAAACAAACCTAGTGTTGAATTGGGAAAAATGTCACTTTATGGTGAAAGAAGGGATTGTTTTGGGACATCGAGTTTCAGATCAAGGAATAGAGGTGGATCGAGCTAAGATTCAAGTGATCGAGAAGTTGCCACCATCAACATCAGTTTAGGGTATTCGCAGTTTCCTTGGACATGCTGGGTTTTATAGGAGATTTATTAAGGATTTCTCTAAAATCACTAAACCACTCTGTAAATTATTGGAGAAAGATGTGCCGTTTAATTTTTCCGAGGAGTGTCTAATTGCTTTTAACACCCTGAAAGAAAAGTTGACTTCAGCACCAGTCATAGTTGCACCAGATTGGAGTATGCCTTTTGAACTAATGTGTGACGCCAGTGATTTTGTAGTTGGAGCAGTTCTGGGGCAGTGGAGAGATAAGATTTTTCATGCTATTTATTATGCCAGCAAGACTTTGAATGACACTCAGATAAATTATGCCACCACCGAGAAGAAACTGTTAGCAGTGGTATTTGCCTTTGAAAAATTTTGTTCATATCTTATTAGGTCAAAGGTGATAGTCAATACGGATCACTCAGCTCTCAAATATCTTCTTGCCAAGAAGGATGCGAAACCCAGACTAGTTCGTTGGGTTCTACTACTACAGGAATTTGATTTGGAAATTAGAGATAAGAAGGGAACAGAAAACCTGGTAGCAGATCAATTGTCTAGACTTGAGCAGATAGAGTCTATTGTTGGGGAAGAGATTCAGGAAAATTTTCCAGATGAGATCGGTTAATACAACTGGCTAAGGCACCTTGGTATGCAGATTTCGTTAACTTTCTAGCCAGCAATATTATTCCACCTTATTTTTCTTATCAACAAAGGAAAAAATTTCTTCATGATGTGTGTTTCTTTTTGTGGGATGAGCCCTTCTTGTATAGGAGAGGACCTGATTAGATTATTCAGTGGTGTGTGCCAGAGGAAGAGATGCAACCTATTTTAGAAAGAGCACATTTTGGACCGTATGGAGCGCATTTTGGGGCACAAAAGGCCGCTGCAAATGTACTGCAAAGTGGATTTTATTGGCCGAAACTATTTTGTGATGCTTTCACCTTTATAAAAAGTTGTGATAGATGCCAATGTATGAGAAATATCTCTTCATGGCAGGAGATGCCTTTAAATAACATCTTGGAGGTGGAAATTTTCGACGATGGGGAATAGGTTTTATGGGACTGTTTCCTCCGTCATTTTCAAATCAGTATATCTTGGTGGCTGTGGATTATGTATCTAAATGGGTGGAAGCAATAGCGCTAGCCACAAATGATGCCAATGTAGTAGTTTACTTCTTGAAGGAAAATATTTTCAGCAGGTATGGGATGCCAAGGGCAATTATCAGTGATGGAGGAACTCATTTCTGTAACCGACTATTCAAAGCATTATTGGCTAAATACGGTGTTCACCACAAAGTTGCAACAGCATACCATCCACAGACAAGCGGGCAAGTGGAAACCTCTAACAGGCAGTTGAAAAGGATTTTAGAGGCTACAGTAAACTTTTCAAGCAAAGATTGGTCTAGAAAATTAGAAGATGCACTATGGGCTTACCGTACAGCTCTTCCGATCTCTATTGGAATGTCTCCATACCAGTTGGTGTTTGGAAAATCTTGCCATCTACCTGTTGAGATTGAGCATAAAGCCTTTTGGGCAGTCAAGGCATTGAACTTTGATTTAAAAGCAGAAGGAGAAAAGAGCTCCTACAACTTAATGAGTTAGATGAATTTCACCTCAAAGCATATGAGAACTCAAGGTTGTATAAAGAAAGAACAAAAAAGTGGCATGACAAACGCATCCAGCACAGAGAATTTAAGGAGGGTGAGCAAGTTCTACTATATAATTCAAGGCTCAAACTTTTTCCTAGAAAGCTGCACTCAAGGTGGTCCGGTCCCTTCACCATCGCAAAAATATTCTCTTATGGTACAATTGAACTCCATCATCAGGAAAAGGGGAACAATTTCAAAGTGAATGGTCAACGGGTGAAACATTATCTGGGAAGGGATTCCACTGAAGAAGACTCCTCCGTTAACTTGAAAGATGCCGAGTGATCATCAACAAAGTCGAGCTCAAGACTATAAATTGAGCGCTTATTGGGAGGCAACCCAATTTTCTAACTCTTTTCTTTTATTTAATTGTTTTTGGTACATTTAAAATTTATTTTCACATTATTTTTCTTACCTTTAATTGTGTTTTTTTTTAGGCAGGTAGCATGTCATATCTAGTATTTCACGTTTATGTATTCATAATTATTAAAAAAAAGAAAAAAGAAAACGTAGACAATAAAATTTTTCTCCTGCCCACGGCAGGCAGCGACAAGCAAGCTGCGGCCTAGCCGCGGGCTGGGGTCAGTTGTTTAAACCGACCCCCTTCATTCTCGTGCACCCCTAAACCCTCTTGTTTACGTATTCTCTCCATTTCGACCCTTCAATTACACCAAAATCCAACTCTTGCACTTGTTATTTACTTGTTCACACCAACATTTAAGGATTGGTTTGCTTGATTTATGCATTACATAGGTATGTAAACACCCCTACAAATTTTTGAACTTGATTTGTGGTATGCTTCTATCTACATGGCATTGTAGGATGTTTAATGGGTTAAGAATATTTCATAAATGTTGATTTCACTTGTTGTTTGTGGATGAAATCTTCCATGGATAGATTATGAATTTCATGAACCTTGAATTTTTCTTAGGTTAATTTTTGCACCTCATGTGTTTGACAAATTGCCTCAACCAAATTTTTCATTGATTTTACTTTTATAGCTTTAAGGTATTAACATGCTAAATTTGGGGGAATTTTTTTTATACGCTTTGAATACCAAAACAAAAGGTGAATAGCCGACCATTGTGTTGACATTGTGAATGGCTTGGAGTTTTAACATTGTGGAATATTGTTATATGTTTAAGGTATTCATTACATTCAATCCTTGATATTATTTGATTCTTAGTGTCACATATAACAATGTTTACTTACAGGTTGTGACAATGCCACCAAAAACAAGAACGAGCAAAGGAAAAGCAGTGGCTGAGAGCTCTAATGCTTCCAAAAGGCCAAGGGTGGAATGAAATTATCAAGCATTCACCGATGATGAAGCAAGGCATAGGTATGACGTTTTTAAGGATGTCATTTTCATTCATGAACGAGCGGTGGATATCCAAGCCTTAAGGAATGTGGGGGTTGAGAATCTCATTGATACAAAAGGATGTAATAGGTTTCTGATCAATACACCACATAAGGTCTTCCCCGCCGTTGTTCACAAATTCTATGCCAACTTTAATGCCACTATTGAGGATGAAGACAATGAGCACCGTTTTCACACTTATGTGCGGGTATGTGGGTTCCCTTCAGCCCGGATGTTATTGTAGACTACTATGGGATACCTCGCTGGACATCAGAGTTGCTGATCATACCTGACTGAAATATTGTGATCCATGACAGTTTTAATGAGAAGTCTCCAAAGACATGGCCATCCAACAACAGGGTTACCCCCACTGTGCTCAATACGAAATACAGGATCTCCCATCTTGTCCTATGCAACAATATTCTTCCAACATCCAATACGACGGATATCTATAGCAACAAGCTCTACTTGCTTTATGCCTTCACACAGGGACATGATTTGGATTTTGCAGGAATGATATTTCACAAAGTGAGGGAAATAGTCAAGAAGACTGTAAAAGTCCGGTTGGTGTGCCCTTCTTTAATCTTAGGGTTTTGCAAGCTGGCTCATGTGCCTATGCTTCCATCCGAAGAAGAAAAAACTATAGCGAGTGCTCTAAATCTTTACAGTTTGCGCTTGTCAAACGTCCATTGTGTTAAAATCCATAATAGACAGCATTTAAGTGAAGAAGAAGAAGAGCAAGATGAAATTGAAGCAATGGAAGCTGGGGGATCAGAAGAGGAAATGGCTAGATAGGATCCACAACAACTAATGCAACCACCACCGAGACGTCAAAGAGGTGGTGTGAACTTTGGTCCAGTCCTTGAGTCTATGCAGGTATAGATGATAGCAGACAGGGAGTTTCACGAACAACAGTACCAAAGGCTTTATGCAGAACAGCAAACCATTATTGAGACGAAACGTCCTAACCGAGAGGAGCAAAGAAGAGAGCATCAAGAGGTGATGGATATGTTTGCGCTCCTTATGCAACTACAATCACCGCCACCCCTTCCCGAGATGTGAGTTTTCGTTAAACCAAACATTGATCCAAATAAGCTTTAACGGGTAATATCCTTCTTTTGTTTTTCTTCACATTGGGACAATGTAAGAATTTAAGTTTGGGGGAATGTAACCATATTCACTTAAGTTTATTTTATTTTATTATTTTTATTTAATTTTTTTAGGGTGTTTATTGTTAATATGTGATGTGTGATTTATTTTTTTATAGTTTTAGTATGTTATTGTGAATCATTGATATTTGTGTTAAAAAAAAAAGAATTTCAACTATGCTTTTTAGTTTTCTCATTTTGCCTTGCCTACTGGTTTGATTGAAATCATTTGGTACTTGTGTTATTTATGATTCGTGATGGGGCACTGCTATATAATTTAAATTTGGTGAAAGTTGGCTTGTCCACGCTTGACTTGTTCTTTATTTGGCATAAGTGACCTTAATCTATATTTTGGTCGGGTGAATGGTTTAGATTTTAGTCAAAATGGAGAATTAGAATATCTTACCCTTTCATTGTTCTTAGATGTAAATCCTAATTGAGTCTAAGTTTGGGGAAGGTTGAGTCTTGAGGATGCTAGTAAGGTTGGTGTGGATTCCATGCATGTTGAAAATTAGTGTAGAGTGTTTTCGGCTGACCAATTGAAGCTAGGCAATGACTAGATACTGGTAATCTCATCCCTACTTTTAAGTCTTGCACAGATTAGGTCCGAAAAAAAACTAATGCCTTCGATGTGTCTTTACTACTCTTCGAATCCTATGTGACTCGAGTAATTAAGTCCTTAGGGGTCTTGCAAACCTGGTGCCCCGGTCAACTGAACCGGGAGTCATCGGCCCAAAGCTCGCTAAAGGGTTATATAGAAAGCCCAGTGAAGAGGTAGATTGCACATAAGACATATGAGGCTATTGGGAAAAAAGGAGAGCAAATCTCAATAATTAAAAAAAAAAACACCAGAGAAAGATTCTGGCTTTTGAAAAAAAAAAGATTGAATGGTAGGATAACAACTGCAAGGCTATGCTTCAATTTTTGGGGATGTAGATTGCTAGTAGATTTGACTGCCTGGTGGATAGTGGCAAAGTCAGGGCCCTCAAAACTTGGGAGAATCCACATTGACTAAGCTAGTATTTTTGTGGTAAGATCTAAACCAACTTGATACTTCCTTGAGAGATGAGAGATTTAAACCGTTAAGCATATATCCCTATGGAAAAAAGAGGTAGTGAGAAAGGAAAAAATAATAAGTTTGGGGGAAGTGTGCCTTTCACGAGAGGGTGAGAACATATTTGACATTGTGGTTTGAGGAAGCCCGACCAAAGTGTATGATGGTGGGTGTGATTATGCCCATTCTCTAGTTAAGCATTGGATGAGTTCATGTTGGTGGCAATGTTCTGTGACAGTCATGAATGACACAGGGTAGGATGTTGGCAAGTTTTTATTTTATGTTATGTGTTTAATTTTATTTTGTGTGTTTAATGTAATTGGGTAAATTTCTTGCTCAGGACGATCAAGGGTTAAGTTTGGTGGGGGTTTGATAAGTGTATTTTATATACAAAAATACTTCTCTTAACTTATGCAATTTTATATGAAACTAAATAGATTTCTACCTAATTTGTGTGAATATGGTTTATATAGGTGAAAAGCTCAAATTAGAGTGATACAAGGGAAAATAATGATTTTTGAACCAAATTGAGGCTTTACATTCAAGAAGTAGCATCGATGTGGAATTGTTCGAGAGTTCGGGGTGAGAAGATCATCTATGCTGTATTTGAAGAGAGTGGGGACCTTTATGCAGAGTCCAAGAAGTTTGGGGACATGTTTAAAAGAAGGGAAACACCGAAAAGGACCGTTGCCGCAAGAAAAACTCAAAACGGGGATTAAATTGCACGCCATGGAAGTAAGCAGCGGGTAGGCCCGGTATGCAACCCGCGGCCACCCACAGGATGGAGGAAAAATCTGTTGGCCGCGGGTAGGCCTCGGCAAGCAAACCCGCGGCCACCCGAGGCCCGTATCGGGAGAAGCCGTTTACGCATTTTCGGGCCTTTTTTGACACATTCTAGGGTTCTAAGGCCTCCCCGCCTATAAAAGAACGAAAACCCTTCTGTAAAAGGGAGGATTCATCATGGAAAATCATTCTTGAGGGCTAGGAGATTGGAGCAGAGGGCTTGGAGATTGAAGCTGGGAGTTGGGTGAAGATTGAAGAACAGAGTTCTTCGTTTGGTGCAAATATTTTCTTCGCTATTCTTCGTCTTTTCTTTGCAAAAATCTAGTCACGTATTCAAACCCTACGAATGCTTATGCTATGAATTCCTTTATTATGCGTAACTAATTTTCCTTGTTGAGACAATCGATAAAGCAATAGACATGTTTTGATTGTGTTAATCCCATTCATGACTCTAATTGTTATTGTGTACTTGTTTTCTATTGTGATATGTAATTACCTTTTATGAGCCTGATCAACTTGTAATTACGTTAGTGAATTCGTGAGGAGACTGAGAGGTAAATCATCAATTTAGCACTTCAATAGAAAACATAAATTGCATAGAAGATAGAGATATACTTTTATGATTTGTGTGGCCACAGAAATGGTTTCTTGTTAATTAATGCACTCAACTAGGTTGGAATTCACATAGAGATATAGTGGGTTTACTTGGTTGGGTAGATTTGAATTTGCTCGAGAGAGGTTTTCAATTAAACTTGTGAAACTGGTTGTAAGTACGTGATGGTGAATTGTCATGAGTGAGATTGTATAATTGGAACGCATCTGTGTTGTGGATTCGTGAGTCTCAACGCCTCCATTCATAAATTTTCTAGTCCAGCAATTTGAATTACTTCCTAGATTAAAATAGATAAAACATTTAATTTTTAGTTTAAACAATCTCATTATTATTTTACAAACTTTTAATTTCCTTATTCAATTAGTATGAAATTGACTTAAGTGAAATAGGTGACAACTTTCCCTGTGGGATCGACATTCAGGACTCATCTAGTCCTATACTACTTGAACGGTATCGTGTACTTGCGATTTCGCCTATCAATTGCCACTCTCATTTCAACTTCACATTCTATATTTTGCGAAACATATAAATAGTCAATAGTCATACATTTATAATGAGTTAACAAAAGATGTGAACAATACACTTTTATTTTTTATAATATACAAAAAAATTTTACAGACAAAAAATTTTATAGCCCCTCAAGCTGAGTGATTGTTGTCTTCTCAAAAAAAGAGAGCTTGAAAGGATTCCGCGTAATCAGGTAATTTCTATTATCATCATATATTTGCTTCTTTGAGTGATTAGCTGACCGAACCTTCTAATAAGCTTACCTTTTGCAATTGCTTGAGTTCTATCGCCCTATGAGTATTAGGTTAATATGTATAGTGTCAGTTAATTTCCACTGCAATTGAACAAATTTAATTTGTTAATATATAATATGGAGAAGGCATCTACAATTTCGATCGCTACGTAGAATTCAACAAAAAACACTCCACATAGAAATTAAATAGGTGGAAGCATTATTATAATATGAATTTTATTTTGCTTACACGTATACATAATAACTTGTATGTTTGCATATGTGGCACACATTTAAAATACAAGC
This sequence comes from Nyctanthes arbor-tristis, assembly GCA_963692815.1. Classification (NCBI taxonomy): domain Eukaryota; kingdom Viridiplantae; phylum Streptophyta; class Magnoliopsida; order Lamiales; family Oleaceae; genus Nyctanthes; species Nyctanthes arbor-tristis. The sequence goes on from CAVNYN010229697.1 coordinate 16,406, forward strand.
ACTGATAGGCATTGATTTGTGATGTTTACATCCCCTAAATGTATTGTTAATTGTGTGATATTGTGTTTAAAAGTTCACATTTACGTTTAGTTTGGTAAATTGTAAGTTAAAATCTAAGTAAAGTCAAGATGGATGAATTTGGATCAATGTTGCACAAATTGTGAAGTTTGGGGATTAAAATGAGGACAATGAAAAGGCACAAAAAAAAGTGTTCAAGTCGACCGGAGCCGTGTGTCTCAAGGAATTTCAAGCGACAAAATTGTAATACATATGATTTACATGGAAGTAAAAAAGGTCATCGGAAAGCTTATTAAGTCAGAAGTTCAACGCAACTTTTGGATCTCAGTTACGAGTTTCCTACCAAAAGTTATAGACGTTGGAACACAAGTTGCCAGTAGAACGCTACCTCATACAGCCGCATGGAGATTATATGCGGCCATACGCATGTCCAAAAGCTCGACAGAATCAGCACAAAAAGCCATACGGCCGCATGGTAATCTTGTGCAACCACATGGACCCTACGCGTTTGAATTTCTGATTTTTGACCTTATTTCCTTAGAACTCCTTTTATGCTTTAACTTGTACATGGTTTTTAGACCTTATAAAAAGGCATCTAGCCTACTCTTCAAGAGGAGGAGATAATATAGAAAAACACCATAGAGAAGGGAGGAAAACCACAAAGCCTTTGGAGATTTGGGAATCCGGTTCGAGATTTAAGAAGGAGAAGCTTGATGCAAGAGTTCTTCATCTTATTCAAGAACTAATTACCCGGGTTATGCGCTCTATTTTATTTGTATTTTTCATTCATGATGTGTAATTGATTTTAGGTTAGGACGAACGATGTAATCTAGTTGAGACTATGTTATGTTTTTCATACTTATTTTATGTAATTAATTTCTATGTTAAATTCTTATTGGTAAATTATTTTGTCTTCATCTTTTTGGCCAATCAGTGAATGAGTGTATGGACTTTTATTGAACTCGAGAAAGGAATATTTAAGTTAGCTTATGCAATAAGAATTATTAATTTAGATAAGACAAAGAGATTTGCTTGTGGTTAGTGCGATCACGTAGGGTGAACTTCAGGGAGACTTTCAATTTCATGAATCTCTTGTTGATTAATGCACTTTAGAGGGTTGATAACGCGTTCACTTAGAGATAGGTAAGGGGCCTAATTGAGTAGAATTAACTAGCTTCGAGATGAGTAGTTAGTTAATTTAGTGAGATTTGATCGATAACATGGATTAGTTGTCGCTAGATTAGGTGGTCCAACTATGGTGAAGTCCTAAGTCCTGACATATATCCATCATATAACTCCCTTTAAACCTTTGTATATATTTTATTTGCTTAATTTTATTAACTTGTTATTTTATTTTCTTTTTTTTAATAAAAATTATTAGATTGTTTAAATAAAGTAAGAATTGGTAATTTCAGTACTCAATCCGATCCTTGTGGGAATGATAACTCAGACTCATTGTCCACTGTATTACTTGTTTGACCCGTATACTTGCGGATTTCACACACATATTTTACACGAACAAGTTTTTGGCGCCGTCGCCGGGGATTGAGATGGATATTGATACCATTTAGTTCTAGCTTTACTTTGAATTTTATTTTTCAATTTGACTTGTTTGTCTTGTTCTTTTCAGGATGGATGAGGACAATGATTGTGACTGGCATTCAGACTATACCTTGTCTATGAAAATAAATGAAGAGCATGGAGAATGGATTAATGGTTTAGTGGCACAATTGAAGGAATATGAGAAGAAACCTGAGAGTCAAGGGATTGAATCCGATTTGGTGTGTGATTATTGTTGTGCCAATCATGCACTAAGTAATTGCCCAGTTGCACATCTAGCACCCTATTTGGATCTAACATGTAAATTTTGTGGAGACTATCATGAGCAAAGTGATTGCCCATATGCACACTTAGCTATGCAATGGAATGACCATGTAAATTCTTTGTGGAATGATGAAGGACAACAAGATGGAATCTCTCAAGTTATCAACCATTATAATACTCTCCATGAAGAAAAAGTGCCAACAACCTCCATTATAGAAGAAAAATGTGAGAAAGATGAGGAAGTGGTCTTAGAAGAGCAAGTTCCAAAAATCACTTTTGATGACAGGACAATTGTCAAGCAATCATTTAATCTTATGAGTTCTAAAATTGATTTTGTGATTCCACAAGACAAGGAAGTTGAAGATTTCATAGTACAATTTGAGATCAACAGAGATGTCAGTCCATATTTACATGAAAAGAGCACAATAAATTTTTGGGGAAAGTCTAAAGCCGAGAAGAAAGTCAATCTTAGCAAGCTAAGTAGAGCATCAAAAACGTTATTTAGAGTTCCCTAAAAATTATTTCTTATAGTCAAGCTCTAGACTATAAATGAAGCACTGAACAGAAGGCAGCCCATTATTTTATTATTGTATTATATTGCATGTAGATTATAGGATTTGTATTAGAAATTAGGACACGTTTCCATTTATCTTTTAATTTTAATTTATTATTGCTACGAATCATGGTTGTCTTTTCTTTTTATTATTTTGACAGGTTTTTCCCCTACTATTGGAGCACAGACTAGCTACACCGGTCCTACTCTACCTGTCTTATCAGACCACGACCCAGACTCACTATCAGTCATACCTTTAGAGAGTTCTTAAACCTTTTCTCCCTATATTTTTTCTTTTTGCTCCACATTGCAGACAATGTGGGAATTAAGTGTGGGAAATGATTATATGTGATTTATTTTATATAGCTGATGTATATTTTTGCTAACTCTTGGTCTGTACCTAACCTGCATATTGTCTAAGTATCAAAAGTATTATTTGTCAAGTAGTATGTCTAGTTGTTTCTGTATGTAATGAAGGAAAAGTGCAATCAGAAAATTTTTTTCTTCATTTATTTGTTATGTTTTGTCTTGAAAAAAAACTATTATGTTTTGTGTACATGTGAGAAAGCAACTCATGATCCTTAATTACTAGATTTTACTGGAGTTTAGCTTTGTTGGAATTAGGATCTTAAGCAATGCAAGACAAAAAAAAGTGGAAAAAAAAGGTTTGTGCTTATGGCCTGAAGAGACTTATAACGCGATTGAAGTAGTGAACTCGCACTTTCTATTTATTTGCTTCGCTTAGAATTAGTTATAACTGGATTAGGTTCAGAAATTGAACCTGTGAGATTTTTGAGCCTCTGACTGACATATCTTTATTAGTCTCACTATTTTTTTTCATGTGTGATATTCCTCCATGGGATTGTGTCTCTAGAACTTGCTCTATTTCTTTTTGAGGCTGCATTGTTACATGCATTATATAAAAGTGATTAAGGCGCTCTTTCTTGATTAACCACTTTAGCCAAAGAGCCTACCTTATCAATTAATCTTTTGTATAATCCCTTTGAGCTTAATTGCCTATTTTTTTCTTTACACCCCTTGATACTAGTTTTGAGCCAAAAAACAGTATATATCCTTACCTTGCCAATGGACTAGTGATTTATGACTGATTTTGTGCTTGGTGTGGAAAGAAGTAAGAGAGGGAGGAGTAGTTTTTATTGATAAGGTTTTGATGTAGAAAAGGTGAGAGATTTCCATTGATAATATTGTAATAAAGGTGGTTTGTATGTTAAAAAAATGAAAGAGTTGACGAAAGCAATGAAAAAAAAACAACAATGAAGGGAAGGGGAGTTGAAAAGGGGAAAAAAAGAAAAAAAAAGAAAAAAAAAAGAAAGAGCAACAGTGAAAGAAAGGGATAAAAAAAACTAGAAAAGAAAATTTTGTGAAAAAAATTTGAGATAAAAGGTTATTTCTTTTTGAAATAAGGGCTTGAGTTTCGTTTGACAGTTGGGATATATTCGTATTGTATAGATGATGCTATGAGTTTTGAAAGAATGAAGGGAGCTGTGGTTACACTTAGGATATGTTTTTGAATGTTATAAATTTGTGTTCTATTAGTTCCAATGGTTCATTAGCCTCGCTTCCTAAAATTTACCAACCCTCGTCCCAACCCTTAAAAGTCCTTATAATTTGTGTCATGCGTGTGCACCTAAGTGGTGAAGAATGAGAAATTTTGCAAGCCTATGGTAGAACTCCTCTGTGGATAGAACTTTAAGTGTAAACACTTGACCCTTAAACACTTGAGCGAAGAGTGAACTTATCCGTGAGGATCGGCCTATCCAGGTTATGCCATTTTAGGTAGAAGCTTTGCTTTATGATATAATGGTTGCTTGAGGGCACTTGTTCATGGCATTTTATGAGTTTTGAGGCGTTAATCAGCACTTGTGAAAGGAAAAAAAAAGAGAAAGTTGTTAAAACTCTTTTATTGCCTGGGAGATTTTTTATTAGGCAGGCTGACTCCGAACTGATTATAAGAACGGGGATTTTGAGTTGTTGTCTCATATGTGATGAAAGTTGAAGTATTGTGTCCTTGTTCTTGTATTTTTGTTTTGTAGTGTTTTTTGTTTAGGGACAAACAATGGTCTAAGTGTGGGGGAATTTGATAGGCATTGATATGTGATGTTTACATCCTGTAAATGTATTGTTAATTGTGTGATATTATGTTTAAAAGTTCACATTTATGTTTAGTATGGTAAATTGTAGGTTAAAATCTAAGTGAAAGTCAAGATGGATGAATTTGGATCAATGTTGCACAAATTATGAAGTTTGGGGATTAAAATGAGGACAATCAAAAGAAAGGCATAAAAAGAAGTGTTCAAGTCGACTGGAGCCGCATTTTTTAAGGAATTTCGGGCCACAACATTGTAATACATATGATTTACATGGAAGTAAAATAGTCATCAAAAAGCTTATGGAGTCCGGAGTCCAACGCAACTTTTGGATCTCAATTCCGAGTTTCCTACTAAAAGTTATGGACGTTGGAACACAAGCTGCCAGTAGAACGCGGCCTCATGCGGCCGCATGGAGATTATACGCGGCCGTACCCAAGTCCAAAAGCTTGATAGAATCAGCACAAAGAGGAGATAATATAGAACTCTTTTTATGCTTTAACTTGTATACGGTTTTTAGACCTTATAAAAGGGCTTCTAGCCTAGTCTTCAAGAGGAGGAGATAATATAGAAAAGCACCGCAGAGAATGAGAGAAAAACACAAAGCCTTTGGAGATTCGGGAATCTGGTTTGAGATTCAAGAAAGAGAAGCTTGGTGTAAGAGTTCTTCATTTTATTCAAGAGCTAATTACTTGGGTTATGTGCTTTATTTTATTTGTGTTTTTCATTCATGATGTGTAATTGATTTTAAGTTAGGATGAACGATGTAACCTAATTGAGACCATAGTCATGTTTTTCATACTTAATTTATGCAACTAATTTCTATGTTAATTTCTTATTGGTAAATTGTTTTGTCTTCATCTTTTTTGGTCAATGGATGAATGAGTGCATGGACTTTTATTGAACTTGAGAGAGGAATATTTAAGTTAGCTTATACAATAAGAATCATTAATTTAGACAAGACAAAGAGATTTGCTTGTGATTAGTGCGATCACGTTGGGTGAACTTCGGGGAGGCTTTCAATTTCATGAATCTCTTGTTGATTAATGCACTTAAGAGGGTTGATAACGCGTTCATTTAGAGATAAGTGAGGAAGCCTAATTGAGTAGGATTAACTAGCTTCGAGAGGAGTAATTAGTTAATTTAGTGAGATTCGATTCGGTAATATGGATTAGTTGTTGCTAGACTAGGTGGTCCAACTATGGTGGAGTCCTGAGTCCTGACATATGTCCATTATATAACTCCCTTTAGACCTTTGATGATAGGAGTGGGGGCGGGGGAGGAGGAATCCCTGCCCTGCACTGAGCAGAAGAATGACCCATACGCCTACAGGCAGAACAAAACACTGGCAAATTCTCATACACATTATTCTGCCTCGATCAATCCAAATGCAGCCCGGGAGCTTATGCTACAAATGCACCTCAACACAAACCCGAGCCTCGTTAGGCCTTAACAACTCGAAGGTAGCCTCATCAATATGTAATGGCTAACCAACAACTCTCGCCAAAGAGTATAATACATCCTTAGCACGAAAATGAACAGGCAACAAAGGAAAGGAAATCCAAGCAGGGACTATAGGGGTTTCCATATCATGGTGAAAATCAGCAGTCCATTTTAACACATGCATCTCAAAGCCAGCAATAAACTAACGAGAGCGAGAGAATAACCGTGTGTAATCAACCTTATGGCCAAGATGAATTGAAACATGCATTTGGTCAATCAGACCCACAGTATATGTACCAACAAATCCAAACTGGTCCAAAGCATCTCTAATAGCAGTCATAGTAGGTTTACGACGAGCAAAACTTACCTACTAGAGTATATCTGAAGGGAGCAGCAAGAATAGTCTCCTCTTTTGGCAAAATAGTGATAGCAGGTTCTCCACTATGCATATGAAGGCACCGTGATGCAATAGGGTTTAGGGTTTAGGGTTTAGGGTTTTGGGTTTAGGGTTTAGGGTTTTTTTTAATCAAAGTACTAGCTAGGTTGCAGCGTCGTTTTTAGGCGTCCGCCTTACCTAGCTAGTGGGGGTTTGGAACCCCCCTACCATTTTTATTAGTATATCAAAGATAGTACAACCAAGGAGGGGGACATAAAACCTGACTTCCGAGAGAATGTACAATAACTGAAAGCAGTAAATAAGGAGGTACTACCTCCCTGACACTGAAATAAGTGATAGCAAAAATAATGCAAAAGCTAGAGTAACTGTATACATGACTCACAAAAAATAAAAAATAAAATAAACAAAGGAACTAAATACCTCTGACTGAAGGGAAGCCATGACGATCCATATGTAGTAGTCCACGCACTGCTGAAGGCAGATCATGATCCCCATACTCTGTGTAACACTGCCTGGTTCATCCAACAGAAGCGAGAGCATCTGCCACCTGGTTGCCCTCGCGAAAAATGTGCGAAATACTGTCTCTGTCAAGATGTAGGTGCTGCCGAATGCGACGAATAATATGCTGAAGATACCAAGGACCGTCTCCACGAAGAACACAATGGATAGCGACTGCAGAATCAGCCTCCACCCATAAATCAGATAAACCGAGCGACCTAGCCAGAAGGATGCCATCAAGGATTGCACGGAGCTCGGCTTCCAAAATAAGGCAACCGCCATGCTCCGTAGAAAAAGCACGAACACAGCGACCCAATGAATCCCTGATAATACCACCTCCACCAGCTTTCCCATCAACAACACACCCATCTGTGTTCACCTTGTGGGATCCCACAGATGGCCTACGCCAGAAAACCAAAACAGGAGAGGAAGAAGAGGGCAAAGAGACAGGAATGCCAAACCTGGGAGCTAGATCAGTATCTCCTCTCCAATGCGTATATCGAAGAGCTCTACCAATGTGAAGGAAAGAGATGGCCTGATGCACCCGCCAGATAATCCTCCGAGCGTCAACAGCTATGCCTCTGTATTTTGCATCATTACGCGCAGTCCACGAATACCAGAACACATAAAGCGGCACAATGATGCGACCATCTCCCCCGCCTGACAGTGCGACCAGAAAACCGCCATCGCTGAAAAAGATGCTGAATACTGTCCGAGACAGGATGAAGAACCTGAAAAATGTGGGAGAAATGCCGCCACACTCTATCAACCATGGGACTGCCAATAAAAACATGCTCCAGCGTCTCCTCCTCAGAGCAACACTGGCACCGTGAAGGCATCTGCACATGAATCCGCTGCCTAATCACGTAATCCACTGGAATGAGACTCTGCCACAGACGCCAGCAAAAGAAAGACACCGTCACTGGGACGGTCTGACCCCAGAAATCACCAAAAGCTGACGGTCTAGTACATGGCTGTCTAACCAACTCCCAAGCAGATCTAGTAGTGAAGCTGCCATCAGAAGTGGGCCGCCATAGAATCTGATCCAGGGTTGTAGTGTCTAAGGGTATCCCAACAATACGGAAAGCCAAATGCTCAGGCACTACCCCCATGAGCCTGTCCAGATCCCAACCAGTCTCGTCAAAAAACTCACAAACCCTGGCTGTAGAATGAGTATAAGCAGGAAACTGTAATACAAGTGGAGTGTCCCCCATCCAGCAATCATTGCAGAAAAATAACTGGCCCCTGCCTAACTGCCAGAGAATCTGAGGCTCAGCCTGAGAGCGTGCAGCTAGAAGACGACTCCAACCTCGAGAGGCTAAATAGGATGACTGAATCTGTGAGGGAGGGGATCCCTTACAATAAGTGCTCAGTAAAAACTGAGCCCACAGAGACTCCTGCGTCCGAAACCTCCACCAGAGCTTTAAGAAGAATGCGTCAACAACATCATGTAATCTCCTAAAGCCCAATCCCCCTTCCTCAAGGGGTCGACACAACTCTTTCCACCATTTCCAATGCATACGGTGGCTCTGTTCCTGTGAGGCCCATAAAAATCTGGCAAAATAGCTCTCCAACCGCTTCAACACAGCCTTAGGAGGCTGAAGGATCTGAAATAGATGAAGCGGCATAGAATGTAAGACAGAACGAAGGAGAGAAATCCGCGCACCTGGAGATAAAAGTCAGCTCGCCCAACCAGAAATCCTACTACGGACCTTCTGCATCAAGTCATCAAACAAGAAGATCCGCTTGGCGCCTTTATATAAGGGAACGCCGAGGTAGGTGATAGGAAGAGAACCGTGCGTGAAATCAAATCAAATCAAATAATATCATCAGCGAAGGCAAGATGTGAAATCAAATCAGGACCCCCATGCCTGTACTGCATAACACTGTGCTGCTGAGACTGATGACTGAGCAGACGTGAAAAATAATCAGCAGCAATAACAAATAAGGCAGGAGAAATCGGATCACCCTGACGAAGCCCCCTTGAAGACGGAAAGAAACCAGCCAACTGACCGTTGACCAGAACAGAGAACCTGCACTCAGAAATACAACGCCTGATCCTGTCCACCCAAAGTCGGTCAAAACCAAACTGCTCCATAACTGAGATCAAGAACCCCCAATCCATCCTGTCATAGGGCTTAGCCATATCCAACTTGAGAATAACGTTCCCACCCCTGGCCCGCATATCAAGCGTGTGCACCATCTCCTGGGCCAGAAGCACGTTATCCCCAATAAGTCGTCCCTGAATAAAGCCACTATGCTGAGGAGAAATAATACGTGGAAGAATCTCACTATGCCTTGTATTCAACAGCTTCGTAATGATCTTGTTGAACACAGTGCACAAACTGATAGGCCTGAATTCAGGCCAGCTGCACGCACCCTCCCTCTTCGGGAGCAGAATAATAGAAGTCGCAGCAAAACCTCGAGGAAGATGCCCCCATCAAGAAAATCCACCACGGCCTGAAACACATCCTCATAAATAATCTCCCAACACTGCTGATAAAATAAGGATGTAAATCCATCAGGCCCGGCAACACTATCTCCATCGATACTGAAAACTGCCTCTCGAACCTCATCAATAGTAGGAGCCTGGTTTAACTGGATATTATCCTCAATAGTGACTAAGGAAGGAATAATACCCGGCTGGAGAGACCGCATAGGCTCGTCAGGAGAGGTCAACAAAGCCTAGAAGAACTCAACAGCAGAGATCGGAAGAGCA